>JAPWDM010000004.1:50300761-50475761 GCA_035578155.1 Brachynemurus nebulosus
TTGTTTTTTAACAGTTTCGTTCGGGTCAAAATCTCCCCAAATAAACCTAGAGGGCTGAAATATTGTGTACAAGTTAAGTTAATAGCCAGCCACTGCTTTTTGGAGGTTTCAACTTTTAACCCTTACCCCCACGATTTTTACGCCAATATTTCCTTGATTTTTTTGCTTTTTTTCTAACACGTCTAGAAGCTTTCTAAGAAAACATGCAGAGCTGAAATTTTGTACGTGTATTGAGTTAATATCCAGCTAGTGCCTTTTAGGGATTAAACATTACTTTTCCCCCCACTTCTCCTATTTTTACATCGGAATTTAGTGGTATTGTAAATGTGTTTTAAATGAATTACTTTTATTCTAACACACAGTAGGCCAATAGTAATTTTAAAAAATTAAAAAAAAAATGAATTTACTTTTTTAACAAAAGCAATACATACATATAGGTAGTTGCATACATACATATTATATTACATATAGGTAATTCTATATGTATACATACATATAAAGTAGGAATTTTGGATTTTTATTATTTATAAAATAATTTTTTATTTTTTATTTTTTTTATTTTTTTTATTTATTTATTTATTTTTTTTTTTTTTTTGAAAGAAAAAATATCTTTATAAAGGCCTTCCAGTTTACTATTTAACGTCCTTTTTTAATATTTAAAACTAAAACATAAAGGCAATTAGCGGATAAACATGGGCAGGAATGTCCTCGTACGAATTGTGTTGGTTTTTTTTCTGCTACCTGTTTTCGGCACAAAATTGAAATTTACTGAGATACAGCCCTTAAATACTTAAAACCTTTTTTTAAAGCCTCGATCAGCCGAACACTCATCACCAGTTTTGAAACCAACAAAATGACAATTCGGTTGTAGACTTTCAATCACATTTCGTTTGTAGACATTCAATACCGAAGATGAAGGGGAAAATTAGACTACCGTGATGGTGCCCCGCTGCTCACGGCGTTTTTTTTGAACTTTTGTTCTTTATAATTTCCCCGCAGATTTGTTTAATTATTATTTTTGCATTTGTCGTTAATTTTTTTTAATTCAGATTTGCAAAAAATATTGTATGCAGTACATGCAGAATTCGTTTTTTCTCACTAGTCGCAATTTTCCAACTTGGCCTGCGGCCTCGTTTGACAAACTTACGACTCGTAAAAAAACACTTTCATTTTACAAGTTGTTACATAACTATTAAAAATCACAAGGTGATTGAAAAAAGTATCCGGATCAGCCGGGAATCAAACCCAGGATCTCCCGGTAACTAGCCAGGTGTCTTCGCCATTAGACCAGCGATCCTGTGTTCGATAGCCACCCAAGCCAGACAATCATTCAACCACTTATGTGTATTGGTACTCTCTCTAATGCGAGAGACAGTTACAATTTTTCAATTTCAAATATTATCGAGTGCTTGTGAAACATTACTACGTATGACAAACTTTTATTTGCATTTAAACACACGCAGTATTCATATGTTCACTTATCGTTCAGCTAAACTGAAACTTTAAGCGCTCGATTGCTTTGGATAGTATGACCAAAATCCAAATGTAAATTAAAAATCACAAAGTGATTGAAAAAATTATTCGGATCAGTCAGGAATCGAACCCAGGATCTCCCGGTAACTAGCCATGTGTCTTCGCCATTAGACCAATGATCCTGTATTCGAAAAATTTTTAAGACACCTGGCTAGTTATCGGGAGATTCTGGTTTCGATTCCCGGCCGTATCCCGGCTGTCGATTTCGAAAGTATGTTTGAAAGTTTATCAAAATTTTGTTTATGATTCAAAACAACCAGTAACACTCAAATTTTCATTGTTTTATCTCATATTTTTGTAATTACGTTTTAAAAATGACAGTTCTAAATTTCGTACTCAAGTGCTTGCAAAGGATTAGGATTTTATGTAATTCAAAAAGATATTAGTTCAATATGGCTGCCATTTTAATCAATATAGTAACGAAAAGTTAAACGATTATTACGTTTTCCATCGAAAATTAAAATTATTAAATGGATTAAAGTATCATATAAAAATGATATCTAAGTACAATAAGGAAACAAAATTTCAGTTTTAATTCATTGAAAAATACAAAAGATAATTTTTCTGAAAAGTCACTGTTTGACAGATATATAGGCGTCTAAACATAATATTTTTGTAGTAAGTATTTTCAAAGGAAATCAAAACTTTTTTGAGAAAAAACTTTTCCTTTTTAATTTAGTTTTTAATAAAAAGAAAATACTATCGAATTTCAAATATTTTTACACTATTTGAGTAGATTTATTAATAATATTTTTGTTTCCAGTTAACCTTACTTTGCTATTATTAAGAAACGACAATGTCACTTTGTTTTGTACATGTATCGTATGTATTTCACTGCCAAATGGTAAAAAATAAATATATTGGTATGAAAAGTAAATAAATAAAAAATAAATATATATTTCTCAGTAAATTAATGAATAACTTCAAATTCTTTTTAAGTTACTTTAAATACTAATGTTTTAAAGCAATTTGATTTTATTACGCAATAATGTTAAAAACTTGAAATACAGCCTGACATCTATACTCCAAAGTCTGAATTACTACCATTTGGATGTCAGAGAATGATACCGAAGGTTCTTTTCTTGGATCTGATAGAAATGTTAACCGACCAGAATACTATCGGTTGGAGTAGCCTCAAATGCATAAGCGTATTTTTACCGCCTAATTGATAAATTTAAAAAAAATTCAAAAAATAAACTTGGGTAAAAAATTTTTTTCTTCATTTATGTTTTTAATTGATGTATTAGATCAGTTTTATCGAAAAATTAACATATAGTCCCATTTAAAAATCTATAAGTTTGTATCATAGCTCGAACGCCATAAGAGCTATAAAGCTCCTAACCATAGCAATCGATTGCCCCCGTCGGTATCTACAACTCTTATTTGAACAATTTTTCGATTAAGTAAACGGTTTGCCTGTAACAAAAATGACAACTCTCAAAAAACTCACACTGTATACCTCATATTATTCAACGCACCACTTTCTTATAAGTTCTCTATTCGTGGCATAGAACCTGTTTCCGAAATATTTTGATGAATCGCAGAATATACTATAATATGTAAGCATAAATGTTGCACATATGAGGGTACCTATATGGAATACATCGCATATTTGGTTACTAGCATGAAAAAGAGATCCCATCGACAATTCCTTTGACTACCAAACGTACTGACTATACTATAATAATGTCAACTAAACAGTGTAGCTACATTTTCGGTTACAATAATACTATCCACTATCTTATTTAGCCGTTATTAGACTTTTCCTTTTATCTTTCATCTTCAATATTATACAGATAATGTTAAAACCAGACCTTTTATGCATGTTTGGACCATGTGTCCAATTTTATAAGTATTAAAGGTAAAGTACTTGAAAGAGTGTTATTACAAAAAAATTATTTAAAAATAAATATTTAAATTCATATAATATAAAAATTATCTGAAATAAGCAAATAACTGAAAAATAAGAAGGTATTTCCGAAATAAAAAAAATCTTGAGTTTTCTAGAGCATGAATATAGTTTTATTTAAATCTTTATTTTCTCAGGGGATTATGGGTCCGTGCAAAAATGAAGTTCAGACGAAAAATATTTACATTAAAATTCATATATTAAAAATTAATCATCAGTTCACACAGCCATAAATAAAGTTTTTTTTTGGACAGTTATTTAACTAACAGTAAATTTAGTTTGTTTTTAATTTTCACAAGTTTTGTTGTTGGACTAAAAAAAGACTTATTTTTCAAGAAGAGTTTAACAGCCATTGAAGGTACATGAAACTAGCTAGCCATCAGTATACGAACGTATAAGGAAATGGAAAAATAGAACGAATAATAAAAAACAGAAACATTATACACACGCAGGTTAACTAATTTCATGCATGCACAAATGAATCATTACAAAAAAATTTCGCAAGTAGTTTAATTGCATTAGTATATATATATATATATATATATATATATATATATATATATATATATATATATATATATATATATATATATATATATATATATTTAGGAGGTTAAAATTAAATTAGGGCCCAATAAAAAAATCAGAAAAAAAAATTGCCGGTAAAATATAATAAAACAAGATAGTGTTACATTAATTTACGATTAAATTAGTTTTCGATGGACAAATATGCTTTCTGATTTAAGATTGTTCATTTGGTAAATTACATAATGTTCAACTAAGATTTCACATGACCAGAACAGATGGCCGATTCGCACAAGTCGTTACAATTATCACTTAGGTGAAATTTATCACAGACACAAAAAATGTAAGGATCAAAGCTGACTTATCTGAATTTTTGTTGAAATTGATTTTTTGAATTTTTTGTTTGAGGCGTTAACCACCTCCAAGAAACTTGGCTGCTACACGGTCAATGCTCCTAATCAAAACCCGAACTCCAGTCAGTCAAACGAACGCCATCAATACTGGGTTGAATCAAATTTTATCTTTTTTTTTTAAAAAAGCATCCATCAAAACGATCTAACAAACGACTTGTCAAAAAAATCATTTTGGAAACTAGTCAAACATCTAGTCAAACATATAGAAAAATTCAATTAAATAACAACCAACCCAACAGCAAAATGTAACAAGGAAGACACAAAAAAATTTCCTCTTTTGAATAATTCAAACCTATGGCATTAACCATATTTGTGTGGTAGACAAAAAATAAATTTAATCAAAATAATTTTACAGAAAAAGTAATTATTTTATCAACAATAGAAACATTAATGTTTTTAAAAAAATTCTTACCTAGTCAAACATCAAGAGGTGACGAAATCAAAGTTACAAATAAAAAGAAATTAATTTTTGACAGTCGAAGTTTAAATAGATGTTCATCTAACAAACATCTCATTACGCGGAATAAATACGATTTGAAAAATGCCGGAGCGCAATGCAACTTCACTTGGTTACAGACAATGACATTAGATAATATACCAAAGTACCGGGTGTATTAAAAGACGTGAAACTTCTCGGTGCTTCAAAAAGTTGCAAACAAAATAAGTGTAGGGCAGGTTTTTTATTGGGAAAAATTTTTTTTTTATTAGTAAGATTAACATGGAATTTTTAAGGGCAGTAAGTGATTTATAATTAGTAACTAGTACGAGGGCGCCAACTGCAATAATCTT
The DNA here is from genome assembly GCA_035578155.1 of Brachynemurus nebulosus. Taxonomy (NCBI): domain Eukaryota; kingdom Metazoa; phylum Arthropoda; class Insecta; order Neuroptera; family Myrmeleontidae; genus Brachynemurus; species Brachynemurus nebulosus. Next base: position 50,305,931 of record JAPWDM010000004.1, read on the forward strand.
ACCAAAAATAAAACTTAACACGGACGGAAGTCAGACAGACGGACCAAGACATAGTGAACTTTGATAATGGACGAACAGAATTAAGGGCGCTAATCAATGTGACTCCTCTGGTATGAATTGACAATGGTGAACTGACTGAGTTTTGAATTTAACTTTTACAATTAAAAGTAATTGTGCCTAAAATTAAGTTCAATTTATCTTGTATTCTCTCACATTACTAACAATAATTATAAATTAAATCTGATTACATCATATATAAATCCGAAACACTCGTAATAAGTAAATTTGAATCAAATTCAAATATAAATCCGCTTTCGCGCAACTAATTTATTAATCTAATACCTACAAGCCAAATCTGTTAAACAGATATAAATTCAATTAAATTTGAAAGAATCTGAGTGTGCTCAGATATAAATCCGCAAACGCGATTTGCAGAGCAAAATTGTATATGGGAAGTAAGATAATGTATACGGTCAGCCGAAATTCACACATAATAATGATTGATCCTAAGCATGAAGGCAATTAGGCATCAACCAAAAAAAAAAAAAAAAATACGTGAGATCCTGTAAAATTTCGCCACTCGGCAAAGGTCAGCCAATCTCACCAAAGAAAATAACTAACAATAAACCTAAGGTAACATTTAAGTCTCGCAGGCGTAAAAATAACGCGGTCGACCAATTTAAACCGAAACAAAATTGGGTGAACTTCCTGCAAATGTATACTTACTATCCATTATAAACCCTAATTGACTAGAACTACTTAAATAAATACTATAAAACTATTGACGTAATGTATGAAAGAAAATGCAAGTAAATTTTAGAATCGTTAACACTAACTAAATTAAGTAAGGCACGAATCTCAAGACATGAAGCAATGTACTGAGATCGGTAATGAGATTGAAAAAAATTGTACAAGATAAAAATTCTTAAGGAAAACAATATACGAACGAAATTAAATATATAATTGTTAAATAACATTGGTGCTGCCAATGTTGTGCTCTGTTATATTTTGGGCTAAACTCACGTCAAGTGACGTCAGCACAGAGTCTACATTTCAGACAGACGTAAGTCTGGTGAAACGTTGCACTTAAACTAATAAATTTAACAAAATAAATTACGTGCTACCCTAATTAATATTAATACTAATAAGAATAAGTTAGATGCGAATACGATAAAGAAAAAGATAAGAGAAGATAACGTAAGTATACGAAGATAAAGGTAATGAAATACGCCTAAAGTCAACGCGGAATCACATTAACTTAGGGTAGACTTAACTTGGTGACTAATAAGACGGACGGGCATAGATTGAAATATAATTTACGGACAGACTGAAAAATGACAACGATAACAGACAACAGACGGACGAAGGGTAACGAAACCCATGCATGACTAGATAGAAGTCATTCCTTCGCCGTTTCGTTGGACTTTTACCACCCTAGTCGCGAAGTTCATTGTGAGAAGAATAGAGAGAAAGTTCAAACGATGAAGTCACCAAAGTTAAAAATGAAATATAAAATAACATACAATGAAGCAAAAAGTACATACGGACTGACTTTGATTTTTAATTAGTACGCTCGACGTAAGGTTTCAGCATAGAAACGTGATATACGCCTAAGTTTTTGCCATTAACGGAAGTTAGCTCGTAACGATTATCGGACATTTTTTTAGACGCTTGACATTTAATAAACTTTGGAGCTAATTTTGAACTAAAGTAGTTTCCAGCGTCAGATAATGGGAAATGTCGTTTCCACACAAAAGCGGCAACGCTAAAAGTAGCGAAACGATGACGGAGGTTGTATCTAGCAGCACTACCATCTTGTACCTTAAAAATACGGTCACGTACTAATTGGAAAGCGGTTGAAACGTTGGATACGCTTAGGGAAGTTATTTAGATCAATTTCAGCAGGTAAAGGGTTTTGTTGTGAGGTGTTACCGGATATCTTAATTTCGCGTCCGAACATTAAGTATGCGGGCGAAAACTGTGTCGTGTGATGCACTGAAAAATTGATAGCAAAGTTGTACGTGTCAAGATTTACATCCCAATTAGGTTGATTGTCGTTAACGTAAAAAGCAATCAGAGATTTTGCAGTTTGTATGACTCTTTCTGCTGGGTTACTTTGTGGATGGAACTTAAGAGAGAGTTGTACTTGTACGTTATGGTCTTTAAAGTAGTGTAAGACCTCTCTCGATACGTACTGTGTTCCATTGTCACAAACCAGAGAGCCGCAAAAACCGAAGGTAAGGAATACCTTGCCAAAGATCTCAATAAGGTTTTTGGAATTAGCTTCTCGAAACGGGAAAAACAACGAAAATTTAGTCAGCAAGTCGGATATGATGAATACGTACCTATGTCGGTTGGTGGACATAGGAAATGATCCTGCCAGGTCACTGCAAAGTACAGACCAAGGTTTGTTAATCGTCCGTTTACCCATAAAACCAGCAGGTAGCTTACGCTCGACTTTATGTTGAGCACAAATCTGATATGATCGGCAATACCTGAGCACATCAGTACGTAAACCAGGCCAAAAATAGTGTTAGGAGATACGACATAACGTCTTGTAACACCCAAAGTGTCCGGACATTCCCTTAAAGCATTAGTACGAAGTGATGTAGGTAAAACTAGCTTCCACGGATCTTCGTCCAGATTGAGGGGGTTGACTGGAGTACAAAACTTGTATAATTGACCATCTACCAGCTTCCATTGGGGAAATCTGTCAGAAAATCTTTCGACATTCATTATCATTTTCCGATACCAGCGGTCGTGATGCGTGTTAGTGAGCTCTATCAGATTTATGTCGGTCGGTATACGCGACAGATCATCAAGTAAAGTGTTGGAAGAACCTTTGCGGTGTACTATGTCGAAATCGTACGACTGAAGTTGTAAACTCCAACGTGCTAAGCGACCAGATGGATTTTTAAGGTTATGTTGCCATTTCAAAGCGACATGGTCGATGACTACGGTGAAGCGAGTAGCTTCCACATAACCTCGGAATTTGTTAATGGACCATAAGATCGCAAGCAGTTCTTTTTCGGTCACAGAATAATTGACTTCATTTTTCGACAGAGCACGAGACGTATATGTTATTACCCTCTCTTTACTATCAGGGGTTTGCTGGGTAAAGCAACTGCCTACCGAAAGTTGAGAGGCGTCGCAGTGGATCGTATACGGAAGATACGGATCAGGACAACTAAGAATCGGAGGTGATAAGAGATGTTGTTTCAGTGTGTCGAAAGATTTCTGCGTGGCGTCGTTCCAGATCCACTTGCAGTTCTTCCTCGTGAGTTTAAGTAACGGGGCTGCAAGTTCCGTAAAGTGTGGGATCCAACGACGGAAGCACGAGACGATTCCCAAAAAGGAACGAACTTATTTCGTTGTCTTAGGAATTGGGTAGGAGGCAATTGCACTCGTTTTTTCTGGGTCTACCTAGATCCGCTTCGAATTCACTATGAATCCGCGGTATTTTATTTCGCGCTTGGTGAAGTGACATTTCTCTAATGAAAGAGTGAGGTTAGCGGCTTTCAATCGAACTAACACTGCTGAAAGAGTTTTCAGATGGTCGTCAAAGGATGTGCTAGCGATGACTATGTCATCCAGGTACACGAAGGCATGTGGTTCACGACCAGGACCCAAAATAGTATCAAACAGACGTTGTTGAGTGGCGGGAGCATTAGTTAATCGAAACATCGTTCACCTAGGCTGAAATTGGGCACGTCCAGGCACAGAGAATGCGCATTTTGGACGACTACTTTCTTCCAAAGGTATTTGCCAGAAGGCGGATTTAAAATCCAGGGTAGTGAACTAACTGGCATTGCCTAACCAATCTAAAATTTGGTGCATAAATGGTAACGGATAGGCGTCCTTAAGGGTTACAGCGTTCAGTTTCCGAAAATCCAAACAAAACCGCAATTTAAGAGTACTGTCGGTACTCTTCTTATTGACTACCACGATAGAATTATTCCAAGGACTCTGAGCCGGTTCTATAAACTGAAGATCGAGCATACGATCGATCTCAGAGTTAATAAAGTCTTGGATTGGTTTAGACGCTACGTAATTGCCTTGCCTAATAGGTGGAGCATCGCCAGTATCAATTTTGTGTTCGATAGCCGATGTACAAGGTAAACCGTCAGGTTGAGGAAAGCTTTCAATCAAGTCCTCCAATTATCGCTGCTGACTACAAGTTAAAGATGGTTCTACTCGTAGAGAACAAATATCAGAAGTAGTGACTTGATGAATATTGTATTTAAAAGATTTATTTGTAGTTGTTGTTAGAAGTTTAATTTTGATTATTATGGTTTAAGTAGGTGTTGCTTTCCTAACTTTGTTAGAGCGTAAGGTTTTAGGTTATACTCAGATTCGCAAGGGCCCTAATATGGTAGGGTTTTGTGGTATTCCTCAGCCTTCTCTGATGCTATTAAGCTTTTTTACTAAGGAACAAACTTACCCTTTTATATCTAATTATATAAGTTATTACTTTTCTCCTGTTGTTAGATTATTTTTATCTTTGTTAGTTTGGATTGTTTTTCGTTATTTGAGAAATTTATATAATTTTAATTTAGGTTTGTTGCTTTTTTTATGATGCACAACCATGGAAGTTTACACAGTAATAATTGCTGGTTGATCATCTAATTCGAATTATGCTTTTTTAGGTGGTCTTCGAGCTGTGGGTCAAACTATTTCTTATGAAGTGAGAATAGCTTTGTTGTTACTTTCTCTTGTTTTTTTTTCCTATCTCTTTGGCTTGAATTACTTCAATATTGGCTGACACTAATCGTATTCCTTTTGATTTTGCTGAGGGTGAATCTAAGCTAGTAGTTGGGTTTAATATTGAGTATAGAAGAGGGGGATTTGCTTTCATTTTTTTATCTGAATGTGCTAGAATTTTGTTCATGAGAATACTTTATTCGGTTATATTCCTAGGTTCTGGTGTTTTAGTTTTTCATTTTTTGTTAACTTTTATTTCTTTCCTATTTATTTGAGTTCGTGGGACTTTACCTCGATATCGTTATGACAAGCTCATCTAATTGGCTTGAAAAATATATCTTCCTGTTGCTCTAAATTTTCTATTTTTTTATTTGGGGGTAAAAATGTTATTTTTTAGTATTTTATTATAGTTAAATAATTTTAGCAAAATTAATTATAGATTTTACTATCATCTTATGCCTTCAAAGCATATGCTTATTTCAAGCTCATTAATTAGTAAATTATGTTATCTCATAATTTGTGAATTAGAGGATTAATTAGATAATACGTGAAGTACAATACTGTTAAAATTTGTCCTACTGTAATATAAGGGTCTTCAACAGATCGTGCTCCAATTCACGTTAGTAGAATCACGATTACTACTATTGATCAAAATAAGGTCTGATTGATAGGGTAGAATTGCAGGCCTCGAAAATTTCTTATGAAATAGAATGGTATAATGAATAAAATTGCAATTGATATAACTAGGGCACTTACTCCTCCTAATTTATTAGGAATTAAACGTAGAATTTCGTAGGCAAATAGGAAATATCATTCTGGTTGAATATGGACTGGTGTAATTAGCGGATTAATAGGAATAAAATTATCAGGATCACCTAACCCATATGGTGTGTACAATGTTACTATTAATAAGATGAAGGTTATTGTAATAAATCCTACGATGTCCTTGAATGAGAAGTAAGGGTGGAATGGAATTTGGCAGCGTTACTATTAATCCCTAGGGGATTATTTGATCCTGTTTGGTGGAGAAATAATAAGTGTACTATTGTAGCGTCTGCCACGATGAATGGTAAAAGTGGAAGGTAAAATGGAATGTGAAAAATCGTGTTAGAGTGGCGTTATCTACAGCAAATCCTCCCCAAAATCATTGTATTAAGTTGGTACAAGATAAGGAATTGCTGAAAATAAGTTTGCAATTACAGTGGCTCCTCACAAAGATATTTGCCCACATGGCAGGACATATCCTATAAATGCAGTTGCTATTACTAAAAATAAAATAATAACTTCTACGCTTCATATGTGTATATACATGTCCGACCCATAGTATAGTCCTCGTCCAATATGTAAATAAATACAGATAGAGAAGAATGATGCTCCATTAGCATGAAGTGTTCGGATTAATCATCCATAATTTACGCCACAAATAATATGTGTTACTCTATTAAATGCTAAATTAATATCAGCTGTATAGTATATAGCTAAAAATAATCCTGTTACGATTTGAATAATTAAACATAGTCCTAGCAGTGATCCGAAATTTCATGAAGCTGAAATATATGATGGTGCAGGAAGATCTACCAGGGCGTTGTTGGCAATTTTGAATAGGGGGTGAAACAATCGTATTGGTTTGTTCATTAGAAACTTTGTCGTAAGGAACCATAGTTGATATTAGTAATTTTTACAACCACAGTAAGAGTAAAAGGTAATTAATTATTAAAATTGTAATATTTATTCTAGGATTGTTGTATAATTTAATTAATCTCAATTCATTTTCTACGAAGAAATTTTTTTTCGGGTGAAAATGGAAATATTTCTATTCTATTTGTGATAAGCAAGGAGTTATCTACAAATAGGAATGTTATAATCAATCCTATGAATATAATAATTGATGAAAATATTCTTTTCATAGAAAATGAAAATAATTCATTTGATGCTAATCTGGTAACATAAATAAATAAAACTACTTAGTATACCTCCTAAATTGATTAAAAATAAAATATAGGTAAGCAAATCAGTATGAGTGTGTAAATAATCCACATGTTAATCTAATAATAACTGTTTGGATTAATAATGTCATCCTATGGCTAGCGGGTGTTTAATTTGAATAAAATTTAATGATATAATTATATTTATAGGAGCTAAGATGAATCCGATACAGAGAAGAGTTTAATAAAAATAATAATTTTGGAGATTATTGATAAGAAGAATTTCTTTTCTCTGAAGTTTTAAAAGATTAATTATTATTTTTGGTATACAGGACCAATGTTTTTATTAAACTATCAAAACTAATGATTTTAATTAAATTTATTTATTGTAGTTATTATGTTTATTTCGGGGTGTTTATCTTATTCCTTGAAACGTAAACATTTGCTTAGTATGTTACTAAATTTGGAATATGTAGTTTTGACATTATTTTTTTTTTATTAATTATATTTATTTAATGTATTATAGCTTTGAATTTTTTTTTCTATAATTTTTGACTTTGATATTATTTATAATTAGATTTATTTTTATGCTTTATGTTCAACCTACTAGAATATTTAGTTATTTAAGATATTTTATGGGAATATGTTTAATTTCCTTTGGTTTGATTCTATTAACTTTTTGCATTTGTACATTAATAATTACTGCTAGAGAGAATTTATCGTTTTAATTATAGCCCTAATTTTTTTTATTTTTAATATTTTTGTTTTGTTAATAATACTTTTTTTAACTTTTTCCTCATTATTTTTGTTTTATTTTTATTTATTTTTTTGGATCAAGTCTTATTCCTACCCTTTTTTTAATTATTGGTTGGCGGTACCAACCTGAATTGGCTGGCTGGGATTTATTTACTTTTTTACACTTTATTTGCTTCTTTACCTATATTAGTGGGAATTTTTTATTTATATATCTACTTAATAAATTTATAACACTGACTGACTGACAGACAACGCACAGCCTAAACCGTTGGGTTTAGAAGAATGAAATTTTGCACAGGAGTTTCCTATGTAACGTAAGTGACCACTAAGAAAGGATTGACACTAACACTAAAGGAGTGACACTATGATATGTTACTATGACTATTAAAATAAAAAAATATCTTATGGCCGCTATTACACTATCATAGATATATGTCAAAGTTTTATTTAATCAAAGAAATATTATAGTGTAATAAGTCAACTTTTATAATATAATATTTCTGTAACCATAGTTAAAGATACTTCTTAATATTTGATCATAGATTTGATCAAAAATCTTTGACATCTACTTAATAAATTTCTAACACTGACTGACTGACAGACAACGCACAGCCTAAACCGTTGGGTTTAGAAGGATGAAATTTTGCACAGGAGTTTCTTATATAATGTAGGTGAGCACTAAAAAAGGATTTTTGAAAATTCGTCCCCGAAGTGGGTTTAATAGGGAATGAAATTTTGTATGTAAATTCGTTATTTTTGAAGTTAGTGGTATATAAAAATGTTACTATGGCTATTAAAATAAATAATATTTTACCTATTTAATAAATATTTAACTTTGGCTGACAGACAACGCACAACCTAAACTGTTGGGTTTAGAAGGACGAAATTAAGCACAGGAATTATGAAAATTGGCGTTTAAGCTTCTATTTATAAATAAAATTCAGTTGTATTAACGTTTTTGGAAATTTACTGTCTAAGGGGTTAAAACAAAAAATAAAAGTTCATATGGGAAGTTCGTCATTTTTGAAGTTAGAAACGTGGATATTGATTTAGGCTTTTGAAAAACATTTAGAGTGAGCAGAAAGTGAGTACCTAATAAAAAGATGTTGTCGATGGGAAATCCCATCGGGCATACGGCTAGTATATCTATGACAATGTAATAGCTGCCTAAAATGAATCTTTAACTTTGACTGACAGACAACGCACAACCTAAACTGTTGGGTTTAGAAGGACGAAATTAAGCACAGAAGTTTTGAAAATTGGCGTTTAGGCTTCTATTTATAAAGTCAGTTGTTTCTGTAAATTTATTCCCTAAGGAGTTAAAACAGAAAATGAAAGTTCATATAGGAAGTTCGTCATTTTTGAAGTTAGAAACGTGAATATTGATTTAGGCTTTTGAAAAACATTAAAAATGAGCAGAAAGTGAGTACCTAATAAAAAGATGTTATTGATGGGAAATCCCATCGGGCATACGGCTAGTAGTTAATGAAAGATTAATGTATTTTATGTTTAATGAGGATTTTATAATAAATTATTTGTTTTACGTGGTTATTTTATTTGCCTTTTTGGTTAAGATACCTATGTTTTTGGTTCACTTATGATTACCTAAGGCTCATGTTGAAGCTTCTATTTCTGGTTCTATAATTTTGGCTGGAATTTTATTGAAATTAGGAGGTTACGGAATGATACGTGTTTTAAAACTTGTTGTTTCCTTAGGTTTAAGATTAAACATCAATTGAGTAGTAATTTCTTTATTGGGTGGGTTTTTGGTTTGTATACGGCAAGTTGTTTTGGAATCTTTAATTGCTTATTCTTCAGTTCCTCACGAGATTAGTGATCGTGGGTATTATGACTATAACTTTTTGAGGGTATAGTGGTGCTTATTATGTCATCGAAGATGACATATTAACATGGTCGTGTGACTGAATAATTATTGAGTTGTACATCCATATTGAATAAACGCAAGAGTGCTGTAGAGTTAACAACTATAGAGTATACAAAAAATCATAAATTAACACTTTCACTGAGATGACATTACTTAGTGCGTGTCAAAAACACGCATTTGACGAATTTTTCTTTAATAATTGGGCATGGGTTATGTTCTTCAGGGTTATTTTGTTTGGCTAATATTAGATATGAGCGTACTGGAAGACGAAGCTTACTAATCAATAAGGGTATAATGAATTTTATACCAGGAATATGTTTATGGTGATTCTTACTTAGTTCTTCTAATATAGCTGCTCTCCCTTCTTTAAATCTTTTAGGTGAAATTAGATTACTTAATAGTGTGGTAGGATGATCTTGAGGAACAATATTTTTTATTGCTTTACTCTCTTTTTTTGGTGCAGCATATTTTTTGTATTTATATTCTTATAGACAACATGGTGAAATGTACTCTGGTCTATTTAGTTGTTATAACGGTAGATTACGTGAATTTATTTTATTAATGTTACATTGAATTCCTTTAAATTTACTTATTTTAAAGTGTGAGTATTGTAAGCTTTGGTTGTATTTAAATAGTTTATTAAAAATATTGATTTGTGGTGTCAAAGATATGAGTTTCATTTTAAATAATTAATTTATCAGTTTGTGTAATTTCTTTTTATTTTTTATTAATAATTTCTATTAGTTTTTTTGTTAGAGGAATTTTTTTTATTGCTAATGATTTAACTATTTTTATTGAGTGAGAGTTGTTGACTTTAAATTCTTCATCAATTGTTATAACTGTCTTGTTGGGCTGAATATCTTTAATTTTTATAAATTTTGTGTTTTATAGTGTTCTATAGTGATTTATTATAGAGATGAGTATATGCATGGCGATGAAAATTTAAATCGTTTTATTATTTTAGTTCTCATATTTGTTTTGTCAATAATATTTTTGATTATTTCACCTAATTTGGTTAGAATTCTTTTGGGATGGGATGGTTTAGGTTTAGTTTCTTATTGTTTAGTTATTTATTATCAAAATGTTAAATCTTATAATGCTGGAATAATTACTGCTTTAACAAATCGTATGGGAGACGTTGCTTTACTCTTATCAATTGCTTGAATATTAAGTTATGGGAGCTGAAATTATATTTATTACTTGCAGTGTATGAAAAGTGATTATCAAATAACAATTATTGCTTGATTCGTGGTTCTTGCGGCTATGACTAAGAGAGCTCAAATTCCTTTTTCTTCTTGACTTCCTGCTGCAATGGCCGCTCCTACTCCAGTATCTGCTTTAGTTCATTCTCCAACTTTGGTTACTGCCGGGGTATATTTACTTACTTACTTCTTTTACTGTCGGTTTTGACTATGTTTATAGCTGGGTTGGGGGCTAATTATGAATATGACTTAAAGAAAATTATTGCTTTATCAACTTTGAGACAGTTGGGATTGATGATGAGAATTTTATCTTTGTGTTATGCTGATTTAGCTTTTTTTCATTTATTAACACATGCTTTGTTTAAGACTTTATTATTTATGTGTGCTGGTTCAATTATTCATAATATAAGAAATACTCAAGATATTCGTTTCATGTGGGGTCTAGTTAATATAATGCCTTTAACTTGTACTTGCTTTAATATTGCTAATTTAGCTTTATGTGATATGCCTTTCTTGGCGGGATTTTATTCAAAGGATTAATTTTGGAAGTTGTTTCCATGAGTAGTATTAGTACGTTACTTTATTTTTTGTATTTTTTTATCAACCGGATTAACTGTGTGTTATTCTATACGGTTAACTTATTATTCTTTGACAGGCGCATTTTATTTTGGAAGTTTAAGTTCAGTTGGGGTATCTTGTTGAATTGTGCTGAAAGGAATTCTAGGATTTTAGCTATTACTGGAGGAAGAATGCTTAGATGGTTAATTATTCCAACACCTGAAATAATTTGTTTACCTCCTATTTTAAAGTTGACAGCTCTAATTGTTAGTGTATTAGGAGGTATGTGGGTTATGAAATTTTTCAGTTTAAAATTAGATGAGATCAAAGTATGTTGAATAATTATAGAACTACAATTTTTTTAGGTAATATGTGGTATATTGGCAGGGTGCGTAGTATATGGTGGGGATAATTAAATCGATTGCAGCGTGAGTAGTGGAGAAAATAGGCAATAATACATGCTCATATGTGTTTATAGTGTAATAAAAAATATTAAATAAAAATATAATACATTGATCCACTTTGATTATAAACGCAATTGCCACTAATATGTCGTTCGTTATTTATCTGTCAACGTATTAACGTCTACACGTCAATCCATAAATACAGAATTAAAAATATTTGAGATATTTTAAACTCACATGCAATGATGTTTCATAAGAAGTTATTGATGTTTGCTTTATGTATGACTGTACATTCAGCTAAATGACTTATGTCAGCATTTCTTAATTTTCGGATTTCCCTGACGTGCTTCACCATCACCAGCACCTTTTTCCTCTGCATAGTCCGGGGTTGGAAGGAAATAGTGTCTTGATAATTATATCCATGTTAACGTCGAAAATTGTTTAAATACTTTATTAATACAATTATTATACTTCATCCAGTATTTTATACCTCAAATTGTTCAAATTTATTTATAAAAAAAAAAAAAATAATTGTAAATAACAAATATTTGTATTCAGATTTTACGGTTTTTTTGAAAATATTTTAAATTTATTTCCACGGTTACCATTATTTAATAGCATGAAAAAATGTATATTATAGATGTCGTTGGCATCATGCACCCAGCCAATACCAACAATTTCTACTACATATATAAACTATGGTTCATTGAAGCTGGGGTATAAAATTATTAAAAGTGTTGATCAGGGTTGAAATGAATATTTTGGTGCACAGTCTATTCATAGTTTTTAGTCGAATTTTTCCTTGAAAAAATTAGACTTATACAGTCTATACGACACGAACGCCGAGAGGCGACAGTAGGGGCGCTACCCGTTTTCGTACCCGTAGAACACGAGTCTGTAGAAAAAAATGTATATATAAAAAAAATATATATATATGTATATATATATATATATATATATATATATATATATATATATATATATATATATATATATATATATATATATATATCAGACATTTTTTTTTCTACAGACTCGTGTTCTACGGGTACGAAAACGGATAGCGCCCCTACTCTCGCCTCTCGGCGTTCGTGTCGTATAGACTGTATAACAGCTTGTACGATAACAACGGGAAGAGGCCAGAGTAGGGGCGCTATCCGTTTTCGGACCCGTAGAACACGGTTCTGAAGAAACAAAATGTCTGATATATATATATATATATATATATATATATATATATATATATATATATATATATATATATATATATATATCATATCATATCATATCATATCATATCATATCATATCATATAATCAGACATTTTGTTTCTTCAGAACCGTGTTCTACGGGTCCGAAAACGGATAGCGCCCCTACTCTGGCCTCTTCCCGTTGTTATCGTGCAAGCTGTTGGAAACAATGTTCCAACATATTTTTTGTTGGAAGCCATTCTAAAAATAATTTTATTTTTTAACAAATATTTGTTATTGATTTAGTAACAATTTAATTTGTAGAAATCTTGTAAGAAACAAAAATATTCAATTTATTTATAAAAAATTAAAAAACAATTCATTATTAATTTACAATTCATTAAGTTCACACACATTATGTGGTGACATTAAGGAGGGAGTTCACGCCAGAAACGGCTAATAAACTAAAATTTTTTCGAATCTCGTTTTTTGTTTTTATTTTGTTCTGTGGTTCTTTACAAACACGGTGATATATAAAACATGGCCAAAAAATTTTTTTTTCAAGTAGAAAAATATTTGTTTGTGAGCCGCCGCACAGCCAAGTTTCTGCTCCTTTGCAGATAACGGTCGCTCCCCCTCGCGATTTGTTCAGTAATATTTAATTTTGATGTGTACATGAATTATAGTATGCACTAAGATAATGTTCTTTTATTTGTGACGTTTTAATAAACAGCGAGTAAACCGCTTCTTTTGTTATTATTTTTGTTTTTTACCGTTTCCCAAAAGTTGTGTTTTTCCCGACAAGGAAAATCATATCTCAAGTTCTAGAAAAGACAGATACTTAATTTTTTTTAAATCTTGTTTATAAACATATTGCGCATAAAGAGGAGTATGCTTTTTCCATTTGAACAATTGTAACTATTTTTAAACATTTTTTTTTTAAATAAAAATTGGGTTTTATATTTTTTAGAAGTTTGGGATTACAATTTTATAGTTAATTTTTAAAATTACCTAAAACCCATACTCAGCTTTATGGACAGGTCCTTTAGGAATAAAATAATGAAAAAATATTTAAAAAATATTCATTACTTTTTGAGATATGGCGTTCCTTGTACATGCTTAAAAATTTATGAAAAAGGGCCCCCTCCCCTCACAGGGAAGAGTAATGAATATTTCAAAAACAAAATTTTCTATTTGAAACCATCCCTAATTTTAAAAAAAATTTCAAAAAGCAAAATAATCATTGAACTCCCTCCTTAATATTACCATTTTTAATGTTAAAATAGTGCCTCGATAATGGTGCTTTAAAAGATAATATTTATTATTTTGTTTAATATTTTTCTTTATTTGTTAATATTAATGGTCATTTGTGTTTTAAGAGTTATTTGATTGTGTTATTATTAATAACTTAAAAAATTTTAATTCTTCATGCTATTCTAAAAGTCTAATTTTTTCAACTGAGAAATTCGACTAAAATTTATAAAACCTCTACTAGGTAATATGTATCTAAAATTTGGTAAATTTTCAAAATTTTATTTTATGCATTATACAGACTGGCAGCAAAGCAAACTGCTTGCTGGAATGTTGAAAAATGGGCAAATTTTTCTTAGTAACATTTAACAAATAGTGATAATAAATTATGGTCAATAGTGGTTTTATTATTATTAGTTATAAAATTTCGCCTAATATTGTTTTGGATACGGTTGTTCCAGAAAGGTTCTATTACGCAGCATTTAAAATCGTCAATACATTCAATTTTGAAATCAGAAATTTGGTATAACCTTTTACATTTATCATTTAATTTGTTAATTGTAAATATGATAATTAGTTTGAAATTTTCAGTAACGTTTAATTGTTCAAAATAACTTTCTAGATCTTTTATAAATAAAACAGGATGGTGTTTTTAAATTGTCTTCAAAAAGGATGGGCGTCAGTAAGATAGGTGTATTTTCTCCTGAAAATTTTTAGGTTTTTATTCATATATATGTTAACTAAGGGTAAGTGTATTTAAGATAAAAGCCAAATAAGTTCAAATACTTTAATATATATGTAGCAAGAAACGATCAAAGGGTCTCTCCGGGTAAGCATATGGGATTTCGTCCCAGCGGCTTTTTCGACTATTCTTTGCCAAGAATGTTGCTTATGGTGAGTAATGTTCGAAAATATGGGTGTTAGACCTCTACCCCCTATATTATCAGAGATATGGGGGTAACAACCCTTAATTTTAAAATTTTTTTTCTTCAAATCTATTGAAGATAATTAGATGAAATTGGCAGAGAATGTTGCTATAAAGTAGGTTTATATTATACAATTTTTTTACATTCGTATGACGTCATTTACTACATTAAAATAATAATGGAATTTTTGAGGGTGCGTGTTTTAGATCAACCCCTTGAGTGACACCTACCAAAAAATATATGTTATTTCGCTTTAACATAGTTATCGTGTGTAGAAATTTCAGCAAGGTCAGATTGGTGGAAGATGTCTTAAAAAAATATAAATTCAGATTAAGTAACAATAAGACACCACCATGAAAAAAACCAAGGTCGTGATCTGGATGACTGACTGCGGTATTTCTTTGCATTTTTCGACGTTGAGTACCTACGAATCTGAGGTCAAAAAAATTCTTGTAACCCTTAAATTTTTGTATATTTAAAAAAAAAATTCCGCAATTATTACTTATGTATACGGTTGCGTAATATATGAGCGCAGTGGACCAACACTTTTATATTTACATATATTATTGCTTACAATATGCTTCATCATGTATCTAAAAGATAGTGTTGGGAGATTGCGCTCATGTAAAAAAAAAAAAAAAAATGTAAAAACCACAGAAATGGTCAATTTTTGAAGAAATTCTCAAAAATACCCTACTTCTAGCTATAAAAAATAACGAAAATAATTATGGAAGGTAAAAAATATTGTCTAAAACGCACAGAGTATAGAGTATAATATTGAAAAAATATACTAATTGGGTTCTGTGATATTATTTAATTTTCCGTGATTTTCAGGGAAATTTTCTTAGTTTACTGACCCTCATCCTTTTTACCTCAACGTTGCAATCATAAACGTGAGTCGGCACAAAATAATTACACTGGCCACTACACTGATCACAGGTAATTGAGAATGATCTAGTTCACGCTCTTACTGTTTTCTTGATCTTGTTGTTTATGGAATACCGTTGTTTTCTCGTCTGCCTCAATTTTCTGTAGCTTAGCCGTCATCGTCATGAATTTATCATCCATTTCCAGTATCCTTTTGTTTAAGGATTCCATGTTTTTAATCATTAATTCTATTAGATTTTTAACATTTAAATTATCTCTTCCACTTGGATTTAGTTTTTTAAAAGACATTTCTAGTTTGTTTACAAGCCACGTGTATGTTTTGCTAACAATTAAATTTGAATAAATAACAAACTTTTTAATTGTTTGATTATTTATTTTCTTTTGTTTTATAATAAAATAATTATTTCGCGTATAATTTTTTATTTCGTACTTTGGTTATCACGCGCTAATCACGTCAGGGTCACCATTCTGTAACGTTTTAATTACTTTAAAGTAACTTGAGCTTTTGACTTGTAATTTGAGTTTTTAATGAACTTAATTTTAATTGACCGCCACTTCTACTTCAACAGTTTTTATCGAATTTGAAGCTGAATTTTACGTTTTAGGCATGCAACTTACAGACTTTGAATAACAAAATTCAGCACAACTTTCAGAATTTAATTGAGGAGCTGGGTGGAAAATGGGCGTAAGAAGAAACATATCGTTTATAGCTCGTAAAAAATATCATTTCAAAGTCTGGGTGTCTAATATGAAGCTGAAGACTGAAAAACTGGTCATTGTCGTGTTATACAACTGGTAGCATTAATAATGTACTATGCATTAAGATTAAAAGAACAGTGAATATCGGTTGCCATTACATATTTTTTCGAATTTTTTCGAAGTATGACTTACGCCCTTTTTGCAGATAAAATTTTGATTGAACAAAAAAATAAGTTCTTTTACCTTTTTTTGAACTTCTAATTAAACTTTGACAGCACATTTATTAAATTCTAAACCAAAACATTTGATTCCAGTTAATTTCATGAATATGTATATACGTATACTTGTACAGTGTCCGTCTGAAAGTTGGTTATATGTGAAAAACTTTATTATATCAAATTTCTCAGAAAATTTTATTCTTGATAAAAGTTAGTACTTGGTCTTAAGCTAAAATAGCACCCACAGAAACTTGCATATATCTGGTTCTATCATGAGTAGGCTTAAAAATATAAATATGGCTTAAGACTAAAGTACTATATATAATTAATGAAAATTGAAGAAAATATAATTTGGAAAAGTTGTTTAGAAGTGAAAGTTAATTCAAAATACAGAATCACAGCTAACTGCCCCAAAAAATAAATTTAGGCTTTTTCTTTCGTGTTTTCTGTATCACACTGTATATCACAGGACCAGAAATACCTTTTAAAGGCTATTATCTATGAGATACTGTAACAATTTATTCGTAATTGTGAGTTACTAATTAGAAATTTAATTTTATGCAAAAATGGCATAATATACGCTTCAAATGATTATCGTAGCGTAGGGGCATTAACTAATTTCCGCCGTAAAAATTTTTTTTTATAAGTAGACACTAAAGGATTAGAAAATACAATCTACCGAAAAAGGGCGAAAAGCGACTTACGCTCTTTTTCCACCCAGCTCCTCAATTATCGATAACTCGATTCAATTATGGGAAACCACTAGTGAATTTTTAGTCCAGTCAACAAAACTGAATGAGCGAAAAACAAAACGTGGAGTCGCAGATATTTGCACAATTGTAGGAAATATCTTCCTGAACAACATACTGAAAGTCCTGACCGGACGGGTGTGTGTGTTGGGAGAAGGGAGACGTCAATTTTTAAGGCTTTTTGTAAACATTTAGAAAACGGCACCCTCTAGCGAAAAGATGTCTTACAAAATTAAAATAAATTCAATTTCCAAGAAACATAGTCCTATTCATTTTTCCCCTTTGACCCCGTGGAAATGAAGTATGATACTAAAGTTTTTTTTTTTGTTTTTTTTTTTTAATAGGACAACACGACACATACTGGTGCAAATATGTTAAAATGGGTTTGATCTAGACGAGCACAGTTTGTTTTTCAAATGCCAAATTTCCTGAAATTAATACATTACCCAGCACTGGCCAAGTTATAAAAAATTACTAGCGATTTTTCAGGAATCAAATAGTTTTAAATACGTGTAACTTGTGAGCAACAATCGATAATCGAATTCTTCAGTTGTGCTGAATTGCGTTACTCAAGGTCTGTAAGTTTCATGCCTAAAACGTAAAATTTAGTTTCAAATTAAATAAAAATTGATAAAGTAGAAGTAGCGGGAAATTCAAATTTTGGCATTTTTAGCACAAACATTGTATAACACAATAAAATTAAAAAAATTCAAATTTCAAAAAGTGCAGGACTGGCCAAAAATTTGTTTTTTAATTTTTTTCCGAAGTTAATGATTATTTTAAGTTGCCGTTCGCGGCGCAAACGTGGCACAAAGCAGCACAATTAAAAAAAAATTGAAAATTTAAAAAGTATGAGGTTGGGGCTCCATGATGCTGGCACACCATCTAAAAAGATGAACATTGAAAAAATTTTGTCTAATAGGTCACAAATTGGTCATAATTGGTCACTTAATCCCACTAATTGGTCAGCAATAGAAAATTTTTAAAAAAAATTTAAAAAGATTGTAAAAATTTCAAGGTCACTTAAAAATTTTGGCACATACCATCTAAAGAAAAAACAAAAAAAATAAGAGCAATCGATAGCATTCTAAACCTTGATAATTGGTCAGTTAAAATAAAAAATTGGTCAGGTCCCCAGAATTTTAAAAAAATTAAAAAAGGCTTTTTCATAACGTGGCGCATGCGCGAAATCTCTACTGGTAAATCTAGCTGTCACTAAATCTACTCCATATGTTGAATTTTTCAGTAAGGTAAAGCCACCAGTTTCGACGAGCCTATATTAGCATTATTTTTATATATTAAGGTATTAGTTAGGAAAAAAAATTGATTTTAAAATCAAAATTGAAATTAAAGTATCAATTTCTCTATGTAAATTATGTATTTAGTTTTTTTCATTAAAATTATCAATAAAATTGAGAATATTCGACAAACATTGATTATTTTTATAATTTCTATTTCAACTTTATCTTCTGGTTTATTGCTTCTTTGGTAATTATTCATATAATAAAGAAGTAAAAAATAAAACGGTAATCAACAAAAAGCTCCGCGATCTTAGCACCCCAAATGTGAAAATTCGAATGACCAATTAGATAATTTAAATAATCAGAAATTAGTCATAAAAGGTTAATTGGTTTGATTAATTGGTCAGCGATAGAAAATTTTTTACAAAGGTTTAAATTTCTTTCAAGGTCATTCAAAAAATTTTAGCACCTCATATGTGAAATTTCAAATGACCAATTAGATCATTTAAAAGGTCAGAAATTGGTCATAAAAGGTCAACTAGTTTGATTAATTGGTCAGCGATGGAAAAATTTACTAAGGTTTAAAGTTCTTTCAAGGTCATTCAAAAAATTTTAGCACCTCATATGTGAAAAATCAAATGACAAATTAGATCATTTAAAAGGTCAGAAATTGGTCATAAAAGGTCAACTGGTTTGATTAATTGGTCAGCGATAGATAATATTTTATTAAGATTTAAAGTTCTTTCAAGGTCATTCAAAAAATTTTAGCACCTCATATGTGAAATTTCAAATGACCAATTAGATCATTTGGGGTGTTAAGATCGCGGAGCCTCAATAACATGGTATTTATGTGTGTATAATAACTTGAAGTAAGTCAATGTAGAAAATAATTAACACAAAACTTATCAATAAAATTTGTTTAATCGGACCAATATGCCAATTTACGGATATAATGTTATTAGTAAATCATAAAAATTACAAGTAAAAATTTAAATTATAACAAAATATCTATTACTGTAAATAATTGCATATTACAATATTCCAGTGTTAAACGATTAATTTACAGAATACCTTTTTTACTATTTCTCTTAATTCGCTTTCTGATAGTTCGGCATTTACGTTAGTATATGAATCGGTTTGTTTTTAGGTCTAACTACAGATCTAACTAGACATAAGACCATGTTTAGTGACACCTAAAGTCATTTTGTTAATATGAACTCAAACCTGTCCGTTAATGTACTTATATCCAGCTTAATACAGACATTATATGATCATTTCTGATCATATTTATCTGTTGTTAATTCATCCATGAATAAATATGAATTAATATATAAATATTTGTAACAGTCAAACGCGTTTTGACTGTTACAAAGGTGTTACTGTTTGGTATGATTAAATTTGGCTAGTATACAAATATGGGCTTAATTTTTAAGTTAACGTTAACTTATATACCTATTACTAGTTAAGGTTTCATCATGACTTGATTGATCTAAAATAAAAAGAAAAAAAAGAAACATTTTTCTACAACATACTTTTGAGAGAACATTAATGGATTGCAGATAATATCTTCGATGGCGAAGGACCGTCTAAAAAATGGCTAGGACATGCAAAGTAGCAGACACTTACTAATGATACTGATGTTAAATGATAGCAATAAAACACAGATACACTATATACACATTTATTTATTTAATTTTACAATAATTACAATCGACGTGTTTGTTCCCAGTATTACTGATAATTCTGAAGGAAAATGTATATCAGAAAGGCCAATCATCTACATTTTTTTTTTGTTGCAAAGATTCTTCAATTTTAAATTTAATTTTTTAGAGTCTATCGAAATTCTATAATTTAAAAAAAAACTGTTCAAATTTGTTGTTGTTCAAATGCAATAGTATTTAATTTTTTTTGTTTTAATTTAAAAAAATATCCTAATAATTTTTAAAGAATTTGTTGTTACTTAAATGCAATAAAATTTTGTTACGGTAAAATGCGATAAAGAATTTTTGTTATTTTAGTTGAATTTAAAAAAAAATAGTATATTACTTAGTAAAGACTGTAAGTATTATTTTTGTGGCCTCGGATGCAGTGGCCGAGGGTGTAAGTCGAGGATTATTAAGTATCCATGGCCACAAAAATAAACTTATGTGCTGAGTATGAGTAAGTTACTTTTTCAACTGAAAAAAAATTGATGAATAAATTGAAATAAAATGAATAAAAATAAGAAAATTTATCAAAAATGTAAATGCAGTATTCTAGTAGGCATCTATAAAAGATGTTTCCATAAAAAAATCTACTTACTATTGACGGTAAGTGATTACTTATATGCCCAGGAAGATAAGTGAATTACTTACGTTCCTAGGCAGATAAGTGTTGCTTATGCGACAAATTAGCTGCTATGTAAAGGCCAACTTACGATTCAAGAAGTTGAAAAATATAATTTATTTTTAACTAAAACAATAATTGTTCAAATTCTTAAAAAGTTTGTTATTACTGTTATTAATCAAGTGCAAGAATTTAAAATATTAGTTACCTTCAGAATTTAAAATACTGTATCGAATGTTTAAATTAGAATATTGATTGTAAATCTAGAGTACTATGGTATTAATTGAAGGTATATTAACTATAAATTTAATCAATTCAGACGGAAAAGACAACCGAAGGAGTGCCTATTTACTTTGCTCGGTTGTCTTTTCCGTATGAATTGATTAAATTTATACTTAATATACCTACAATTAGTAGCATTACTTCTCTGTAGATTTACAATCGGTTCATGTATAATCATCAAATCTAATCGGTTCATACATAATTATATCCTTACTTATATCGGGCATCATTAGGACTATTCCTTACCTAATTATGCATGAACCGATTAGATATGACTATATATGACTAGCCAAAATCATTTTTAATCGGGTATAGCACCATTTTTAATAAAAATTGCGGCTGTTGGCGTAATTACAGGATTTCCTGCACTAGAAGGCGATTTAAGCTGGTCATTATGTAATTCCCACCGATTACCGGCTCTTCGACAATAAGCTATAAAATGTCCTGGTGTATATGCAATGATACCCCTTAACCTGAAAATGAAAAATCTTTCCCTTCCAATCTTGTTTACACATTTTAAACTAATATGACGTCCTGAAGTAATTATCAGAAAATTTTATCTTACCTGTATTTATTATTATTTGCAAAAAATTCCGATTGCACTTCAAAATCAGATAATTTGCATTGTAGCGGTGGTGAATTTATATTTAAGCGTAATTCTAATTCTACGAATATGTGGTGATTGTAGTTTCTGTTAACCAGGCACGGCTGATAACATCGGTGACATGAAGATTCATAACTCATTTGTTGATTTTGTAAATACTGTAGTAGTGTTTTGTAACCATTTTTGCATATTTCTTTCTGATCTTGTATCCAAACAGTGCTGACCTCATCTATATAATTCCCACATTTTTGACAATTAAAATTATCAAACGCACTTGGTGCTTCTCGAAAACATTTTGACCATACAAATGCAGGCGTACTCTCCATGTCCAATAGACATGGAAATAGCGTATATTTTTCATCTTTTGAAGTCGTAATTTTATCTTTAAATATATTTATGAGAAGTTTTGCTCGATGTTTATAGACTGCATCCATTTTTCTTGCTTTTATGAAAGACATTATGAATTTCATTGTGTCGTTAGAAGAAATTTTAACAAAATTGTTGTACGAAGAAACTTCTACAGCACTTGTTGCTAATATTTGGATTATAGCATCAAATGAGCATGTGTTTTTAACATAATAATAAATTCCATTGTGCAAACAAGCGCGACGAGCATTTCCGTTTTCAAGGACATTCATTTTTCTTACAGTGATTTTGGAATCTAAGTTATTGTTTACAAAGGAAATATTTGGTTAATCCTGGAAGTAAAATCCTATTTTCTTCTTTTTAGGTTCAGTAGATGTTGACGAAATACTCTTCATTGAAGATAACTCTTCTATTTCAGAATCTTCTTCACTTTTGTCCAAGGATCTTCTAAAGTCATTTTCTGGAATTTCAAATTTATTCCGCCAATTATCATATGAGTTAGCATCTGGATTCATTATTTCTTTGTGTTCTAACTCAGTTTCTGCTGAATTATTAGAATTCAAGTTCTCTTCTTCAGTTTTAGCGAATTTCCAAAACTGGACATTCAGCTTTTACGCCAGGTGTCATGGTGCAACCTAAGCCCGGGACCATATCAGAAATATGTTTTGAGGTCCCTAGAATACGAAAATGATATTCACTAAAATATATATATATATATATATATATATATATATATATATATATATATATATATATATATATATATATATATATATATATATATGTATATATGTATCCGCGCGATAACTCTCGAACGAAACGTTTAATGCTTATGAAATTTTGTGTGCGAATTCGATTTTCCAAATCTTTGGATGAGTTCGTTAGCCAGACATGTCGGATGCCCAGAAGTAGGTTTTCCGGGCGTTTTTTGTCAACAAAATGAGTTTTTTGCCAGAATTAAGCAATTTTTCAAATTTTTTTTTACACCAAGCCATAGTAAAAGGTAAAATGCATCAAAAATGTTTTTATACCGTTGCTCTAAATTATTTACTTTTCGAGAAAAACTAGGAAATATGTGGTTCTCCATTTCACTCGCACTCGCATTCTTTTTTTTTCTGTCTCATTTTTTGCGAGCTAAATTCGAAAAAAACCGCTTTATAAGTAGCGTGTCATGATTTTTTAATCCAATTTAACGATTCGGCTATATTCTATTTCTCTGTCAGTTAAATGTTTTTATAATGTATCTCTGTTCCATTTTTTTTTAGATAAAAAACACGGCGCAGCTTTTTATGTGATATGATCAGAATTTAGATTATATTTACACCTTCCTAAAATTAATAAGAGTTTGCTTCAATCGTATAAAAATTACGTTAAATCATATTCAAACAATAATATTTTTACGTAATTTTCTATCCAATTGACAATACAGTTATGATTAGAATTGTATAAAGAGAGTATTCTAGTATTAAATAATTTTGCACATTCAATTTTTTTTTTAACAAAGAAACATTTTTTTAAATTTTGACACATTCTTTTATGAAATTTAGATTAAGAAATATTAAAAAATTTTAAAGTGAATCATTTAAAAAGAGTTAAAAATAAATTAAAAAGGAAACATTTCTCTATTTTAACATATTTGTAAAGAAAATTTTACAGTTTACTTACAGTTTTTTGAAAAAATGTAATAACATTTTTACATACAATAAAGATTATATTTGAACGGTAGGAAATCCACAAATTTTTTTTTTATTTCTTTAATTAATTATTAAATTTGGTTTTAGAAGAAAATCTTCGTCTAATTCGCTCCAAGCCGAAAGTATAGCCACTAATAAGGACATTCCACTGTTAAAATAAATGGAAAATATATTGAAATTTATTTAATGAAAGCCATTCATACACATTTTTAAAATATCCTTTTGAATTATATAACAAATAAAATCTGTGTAAAAAAATCTAATTGACGTGTTTTTTCTCAATTTTCTAATATTAAGTAAGGCTCGTGAGTTAGGGAGTGATTGTGTCAAAATATGGTAATTTTAACCCTCTTTAAAAGAACATTTCGATTTTAACAATAAAAAAATTTTAAAAAGTGTTTTCGTTTTTCCCGGATTACCAAAAACTTTTCATAGGCATATTTGTGACTAAAGTTGCCTCCCTTTCTTAAGAAAATAAAGTATTTTTAAAATTTTGTGCAAAAAAATAAAACACAATTAACGAAAAAAAAGTACGCGTTCCCATATTTTTAAGATTTTGTAGTACAAGAAAATCCTTATAAATTCATCATATCTGTTATTGCATTTACTAGCTTTTACGCAATTTAACAGTATCGTTATGATTTTTTAAACTCATTTAAGACATTTATTGTTAGTGAGACATATTTGAATCATTTTCCTAACTAATAAATTAAATTCTGTAGACTGATGTTTTTGTAGATAAAAAAAATTCTAGGTAACGTCTGTATTAGACAAAAGTCTGAAAATGGACGTAGAATCTCACTGTTATTAATTATTATGTCTTAGTCTTTTGAAAAATTATTTTTTGAACTAAAATAAGAATAGGAGGAATATAAACTTAGGGGTAAACGACAGGGGTATATAAACTTTATTTTAGATTCTACGTTTATTTTTACAGAAAATCATCAAGTACCTATTATTTCTTTTTTTAATGTATAAATACAAAAAGTTCGAAATTATTTTATATTAGAATTTCAATTTTGGTCGACCCTACGGGTTGTCCCCATTTACTCTTTTCTCGTCTCTTTTGACCCCAATTTTTCATAGAGAAGAAATTATACGATTTTTGTTAATTTTTCAAAAACCACCGATATTTTTAAATTTTTTTGGATACTGCTGATAAAGTGACCAACTTCGCGTAAATTTTTAATATATTAAAGATTAGGTATTCATAAAATAAATACAAAAAATACGGTGTGAAGTCTGAATGCGTACCTATTCATCCTTGTCTACGGTAGCACATTTTTTATTGACATAAATATTAGAAACGCAGGAAAAGAGACCAGGAATCAACATAGAAGTGGATTATGGTACGATATATTTTCTGAAAAAAGTGCTTAGGACCAAAGTTATAGAGTTCAAAGTGATGCACTTGATGATGACTTTGAAGATGACCTTGAGGTCAATTTCCAAAGTCATTTGAAAATCATTTAATATTTTTCAAAAGGAGTAGTTTACTTTTCATCCCTAAATGGTTCAAAGTATATTCGAACGAATTTCACATGCAAGATAGAAAATAAGTGATCAAGAAGTAATTTTGAAAAATACTTGCTCAATCGCAATCGGAAAAATAATAGTTAATCATATGTTCAATTGAATTCCGAATATGATAACTATAGAGTAGCAATAAAAATTTTAAAAAATTTTGAAAATTTCTAATATAACATAAAGTTAATGTTTAACTTACAATTGGAGTGATATTAAATCTTTTCTTAACTTTACTTCTAAAATTACTTACAAAAATGTTTTCTTCTAATTTTTTCTATAAATTTGCACCTATTTTTCCATTTCGTCAGGTTTTTATTTTTTTTATTTTAGAAAAATAACGCAACAAATCAATTTTGAAGATAGATTGAGTCAACACATGAAATTACTGCTTATGGGTACAGGATATGGTCAAAGTTCGGCAATGGCTAATCATTTTCAACTGACCTTGAAAATCGATTTCAGGGTCACTATCAAGTGCATCGCTTTAAATTCTACAAATTTGGTACTCAGCCCTTTTTTCAGAAAATATGTCGTTTCAAAAATATTTAGCTATAACTGTTTTCATCTACAGAGGTTGAATGGTGTTTTCTACCCCTAAAAAGCGTATTTAGCCGAAATAAAAAAAAAACACGTATTTAATATTTTTCGCTGTTTAATAAGTATGTTAAGTTTCATTCAAATTGGCGAGTATTGGTTGGATAGTGTTATTTGTCAGAATGTTTTGCCGATCTAGTTTTTTCAATATTTCTTTGCTCGTTTTCAGAATTTGTATTTTAATTTCTACGGACAAATAACTCATTCTTTTCTTCGATTTGAGTAACTTTTATTTGCTGATGTTGACCATTAATTGATCGAAACATATCAAATATTTTTCAATGATTTTTTTAACGAATGTCGAAAATTTTGAAAATTTTTTCACCGTTAGTAAGTTAAAGTATTTGAATTCATTAAGTAATTAAATGATGTCCACAAGAACCTTACGGACTACCATAAGTTATATGAGATCTCTAGGACCCGTTATTTACTGTTAGGATAAACTTTTTACTAAAATTATTTTAGATGAATAAAGGTTATGTTGTATGATTTCCGCCAGGGTTTACTGTTTCCATTATTATAAAAAATAAACTAACCGACCGATTTTGAAAATTTTTTCACTGTTAGAGAACTAAATTATTTTAGATGGATACAACTATGCTGCACAAAGTTCGTTCGGGTTCTTGGGTCCCAAAAATATCAAAACTAATTACCCAGCCGATTTTAAAAAATCTTTTACTCTTAGAAAGCTAAACTATTTTAAATAGGTACAGTTCTTAGATGAGATCCGCCAGTCCCCAAAATTTGGAAATTCGCTATGTTATGCAGATGCTGCGACAGGGGTATTTTGATATTCATTTATTAAATGAGAATTTAATATTGCTGAACCGCCTTGGTACTCGTTGAATTCTATTTTTAGAAATTTATCGACACGCAGGCGATTTTTATAATTTGCTAACACTCTGTGTTTTTTATCAATAAAATAGGCTTCTCATAAGAGGTAGTAGCATGGTTTTGGTGACTTGGTAAACATGAAGCTGACCATAATGGAAACTCATAAGCCACTAATTTGAGAAAATCTTCAATTAACTTTTTATTGTAAAATCCATTTGCTTCTTGTCCGACTGTGTCTATATCTTCCGCAGATTCTCTAATTTTCTTAATCCACGATACAATAATGGGACTGAATTCATAATCAGGCTTGTATTTTAATTCCTCGATGTTAATGTTAGAAGCTTTTTGATGCGATTTTTTGTCCCTCGGTAATATCTCGCTGTTTTCAGTTGAAGCGGAATCTTCTTTTATAGTGAATTTATATGATCGATCACTTATGAATTGTTCTAATTCTTTTCGAGCACCAATAACTGTTTTTCCATTTTTCAGAATTGTATCTTGATACTCATGTAATGTCACAACGCACATATTGTAAAAAACGTTTTCAAAGACTATTAAATTAGGTGCATCAATCAGGAGGGAAATACAGAACAGATAGAATTTCTTAATTTCTGTATTAGAGACGTTTTTAATATATTTCCATCGGCAAATCATTTCTATAAAATGAGTAACATCTAGTCATATGTATGTTGCTATTTCAGGCCTCATGTTAGCTGACTCATGACCAATGGCTTTAAGAAAAAGAGTATTTATATAGGTTTTAATGTTCTGTTCATTAAAAGCTAATGTCAAAGCATTAATTAAAGCTCTTGAGCAATCACAGCTTGCTTTATCAGGCTTAGGAGCTCCCATTCTTACCCATTGCTTGA
The DNA here is from genome assembly GCA_035578155.1 of Brachynemurus nebulosus. Classification (NCBI taxonomy): domain Eukaryota; kingdom Metazoa; phylum Arthropoda; class Insecta; order Neuroptera; family Myrmeleontidae; genus Brachynemurus; species Brachynemurus nebulosus. The sequence goes on from JAPWDM010000004.1 coordinate 50,333,619, forward strand.
GCCAATACTCTAACTGAAGTGTACTTTGGTCATCAGTCAAAATTTGATTCACCGATAGCGTATACTTATTAAAATTGATAACAATTACATCTAAAAAGATGTGGCCACTCATCTGCCCATTTCGATATTTAACATTTCTCACTATATTGCCAGTTCCGTCAATTGCAATATGTGATTTTTCTCGTTTTAATTTCATCAAATTGCAATATCTTTTGTAAGCGTGTAATTGCAAATTCGAACTATAACACACGAAGAATTTGTTTGTTTTGAACTTTCGAATAAAATCAGAGTATTGTCGGCAGTATCGCATATCCTCTATAGTCTTACAAATGTCTATTCTGTCTTCTTTGTTTACTCCAAGATTTTTATTAACATATTCATTTGAGCATTGCCGAACTACTTCTTGTTTTGGCATCTTGGTGGTATTCGACAGTTTCCTAAACCCGCTATTTCTTTTTTTAGCCAATTTCCAGCCCCAATTGCTGCAGCTTGTTCTCCTATTTTTAACCTTTTACACTGTCGAACAGGTCTTCTGACATCTTTATGTTTTGTATCGAAACACGTATCTTTTGTTCGAATACGAAATATTACAAGAAAACTTTTAGGTTTTTGATCAATGAATCCATAAAATGGATTGTTGCAACTCTTACATCTTCCGTGGATAATAACGTGATGTATACTGCCAGAATCCTTATAGATTCTTGCATTCTTAAAAACATGCACACCGTGAATTGCTAGTTTTGTAAAATTCATCAGCAATTTCATCTGTCCATGCCCATCTTTTCAGTACATAACAGTTACGTTTTTTATATTTTACAAGATCAGACGCCAGTAATCTATTATAAAACTCTTCCGAAAGGGTAATCAAGAACTGGTCCAAGTTTGAAGTTTCCCATTCAAAATCATCTTCGTCTTCATCACTTGAAATGCAAGAAATTTTTTCTATTGTTGTATCAATAGTGCTGTTCGGATTATCTTCAGCGATTTCTTCAGGGTGTAATAATGTCCACAAATTGTGCCTGTTTTCCTTACACTCTCGGTAGACATCTCGTCCTTTCCATCTCCCTGAGAAATGATGGCTGATTTCTTCCCAAATGGCTTGTGTTGGTCCTGGTAGCATTTTTCTATCATTAGGTAAGCGATGCAGGTACTGTTTCATTACTTCTACGCACTCCATTGTTGACACTCTGGGGACTCGTGTGGGCTTTTTAGAACAATAATTTAGTTCTTTCATTTTCGAAGTTTATTTCCAGAAAATATCTTTTTCAACACCTGCTGAATAAAAAATTCGTATAAATTATTTTAAAAAAATAAGAAAAACAAAGTTTATAAGAAGAAAATTAAATTTTGTCAATTAATTTTTGTGATAAGAACGTTTAAAATAACAATATGATTTGTAAAAAAAATCTTACCTACTGTGTACGAAAAGTCTGTAGAAAAACCACCACTAACAGTAATCAGAAATAGTAATTATGATTCTTATAATTGTAAAAATCAAAGCAAGTTAACACCAATGAAGACACAATGCATAAAACTTACGAAATAAAATATTTTGTACACTGATAGAAATTTGATTGTTCAAGAATAAAATTATATATCACTGATTTTTTAAAAAAGTTACTGAATTAACAATGGGTCAAGAGGAAATAACGTTTATTTTCCGAGAAATACAGTAGGGCAAATTTGTGTGGATAAAAATTCCACTATTCCTTAATTAAAAATCTTAGAGTAATTAAAAATATGTAAGAGCAACTTATAATTAAATAATAAACTTATAAATTTAAATTAATTCTCAAAAAACCAGATAATAAAATAAAAATTATAAAAATAATCAGTTTGTCGATAAAATTTTATTGAAAATTTAAAAAAAATGTCTATCGCTGACCAAATAATTACATCAGTTGACCTTTTATGACCAATTTCTGACCTTTTAAATGATCTAATTGGTCATTTGAAATTTCACATATAAGGTGCTAAAATTTTTTGAATGCTCTTGAAAGAAATTTAAACCTTAGTAAAAAATTTTCTATCGCTGACCAATTAATCAAACCAGTTAACCTTTTATGGCTAATTTCTGATTATTTAAATTATCTAATTGGTCATTCGAATTTTCACATTTGGGGTGCTAAGATCGCGGAGCTTTTTGTTGATTACCGTTTTATTTTTTACTTCTTTATTATATGAATAATTACCAAAAAAGCAATAAACCAGAAGATAAAGTTGAAATAGAAATTATAAAAATAATCAATGTTTGTCGAATATTCTCAATTTTATTGATAATTTTAATGAAAAAAACTAAATACATAATTTACATAGAGAAATTGATACTTTAATTTCAATTTTGATTTTAAAATCAATTTTTTTTCCTAACTAATACCTTAATATATAAAAATAATGCTAATATAGGCTCGTCGAAACTGGTGGCTTTACCTTACTGAAAAATTCAACATATGGAGTAGATTTAGTGACAGCTAGATTTACCAGTAGAGATTTCGCGCATGCGCCACGTTATGAAAAAGCTTTTTTTAATTTTTTTAAAATTCTGGGGACCTGACCAATTTTTTATTTTAACTGACCAATTATCAAGGTTTAGAATCCTATCGATTGCTCTTATTTTTTTTTTTTTCTTTAGATGGTGTGCCAAAATTTTTAAGTGACCTTGAAATTTTTACAATTTTTTTAAAATTTTTTTAAAAATTTTCTATTGCTGACCAATTAGTGGGACTAAGTGACCAATTATGACCAATTTGTGACCTATTATACAAAATTTTTTCAATGTTCATCTTTTGAGATGGTGTGCCAGCATCACGGAGCCTGAGGTTGGCTAAAACTTTGTTTTTTGGTGTTTTCTCCTAAACGCTTCTAATTCCGAGCTGCTGTTTGCGGCACAAATTGGCACAAACGTAGCGCAATATAGCACAATTAAAGAAAAATAAAAATTTCAAAAAGTGCGGGGCTAGCTTCACACACATGATGTTATCGGGCAATATTTAAAGCAAACAAATATTTCTGATGAGAAAAAGTCAGAAATTTACACGTTCAAGTTTCCTGTAGTTATTTTGGAAATATTAATTAATGTTGTCAATTCTTTATTTTTGATAAAAGATCAACAAATTTTTGTTTTGCAAGGCCTGTAGCCCTAGTATTTCGTTCCAATTTAACTTTTAGTGTATTAACCACACTGATAGCTTCATTTGAGCTTAAATTTCGGATCTCCAACTTCTTGATAGCTGCAGGAAGTTTTGATTAATTTATTTTAATACAAGGCATTGATTAACTAAGAACACAGAAGTTCTTGGAATCTTTTTGAAATGTGTATTGTTTACTTTAAAATTAACTGTTGAACTCAAATATTTCAACAATCAAATTTAAATTTGCAAAGTTTTTTCCTTTTTTTTTTAAATTAAATGTTGAGGTATAAAAAGTAAGTGTTAGTTTAATTAATTTTGATAAAATTGTGAAAATATGTAGTTAATATGTACTAAAAAGGAAAATATTCAAAGTTTTAAAAAAAGTGAAAAAATATAAGTAAAATATTCAAAATAAAAATTAGCTCATTTACTTTTAAATGGTTTATAATACCGAAAACCAAATTTTAGAATAAATATGCTCACAGATAAAGAAGTATATGCAAATATAATTTGTGAACCTTCCTGATCTATTATAAAATAAATAAAATTAATTGTTAACATTGGCTACATTGACTACTTAGACAATTGTTACGTAGTCGACCTTATTGTTTACGCATAGACAATTGAGGTAGACTACCTTACGTAGTCTACGTGCACAACCCTGGAAATTTGGATAGGATTTAAATTTATATAAACAAAAAAAATGTTCGCTTTATGGAACCCTAGCAGTGCGAAACCGAAATGAATAAATAGATCACGAGCTGGCCTCTATTTCATTTAAAGAGTTTCCTACCGGTTGAAATATTGTAAACATTTTTTATATGTATGAAACATTTTTTAGTAACTTGGCTGGAGGTTCCTTCATTCCAAGACGTATCACATTGATTTAGAATTACCCAAAACAACGGTTTTGGTCGGTTTTTTGATAAATATCTCGAAAACTAGAGACTTTTCAATAAAAAAGGTTATTATTAAATCTTTTTATAGATTTGACTACAGAAAATATAGAGTTAATTTTCTTCGTAAATTGAACATAAAATTCCAGTCTTTCGTGCTAATTTGTCGATTATAGATACGCAAACATTTCTGAAAAGTTATTTTTATAGTAAAATTTACAAACAACAAATTTCAAACTTCTTTTTTGGAAAATTTATTTTTGCAAAAAAATTGTGTTTAACAGTTCAAAAAAATAATAACTGCTGGTTTTCTATAGAAGTGGCTGTTGACTCTAGGCCTAAATCCAAAAACGGTGATAAAGAGCACACATTAACTATACTACTTTAAAAGCAGTGATCAGACATCTTTTTTTTTTCTAATACCACTCGTTCATATACGTTACTTACAAAACCATCAGAAATTGGTACACACAACATGTACCGTTGCTTTATACTAAATCACGAATATCACGAATTTGTTATTAATTATACTTTATACGGATTTTCGTACAAATTTTTCTCATTTTTCGTTTTTCGCTTTTGCTTTTTTTTAAAGGGAAAATTAATAATTACAACAAACTGTGTTTGCTTTTATAGTAACATTAATTTGATACGGTGATTAAAAGACTGACTGAAGATGAAGATGATGTGGGTGTTGTAGAAAGTGAAAGCTCGAAAGCGCGTTCATTTGTTCGAGATGTAAATAATGAGAGGGAATTTTTTTTATGATCTTTCCATGATCATTATATTAAAATGGAGAATACTAAATTAAATAATTAAAGATAATTATTATTATAATGCGAGTTATATTTGCTTTAATAAGTTTTTTTATTTGATTTTGTTATTCATTAATGTTATAATTAATTATGCTGAGTACTCGACGAGAAAAAATATTAATCAATCAATTTAATTTGTCAGTAATATTCTCAATAATTTCACCTACGTCATCGAATTAAAATATAAATTTATTATGCAGTGAAAATGTAGAGTACTCTGAAATAGTAATAAAATAATGGTAATGAAATGATACTTTGAGTCGTTACATGGACTGGATCAGTTCCCGTTTTCGATTATTACCATCATGCTGGCCACAATCTTTTGCCTCACTGCTAGGTCTGACATCCCGGACTTCCAGGCGCGAACACCAAACTCAGCTAGATCTTTTTCAACTTCGTCCATCTATCTTGTGCTCGATCTTTCTCTCCTTCTTCCTCTATCATGAAAAATTAATTAAAAATTAATAATTTATGTTTGTATGAATTGTAATTATAAGAAAATTTTAAGGGGTATGAGACTATCATGGTGGTCGACTCTTGGACTAGAACCGATCAGCTGGCAACACTAAACAAAATTAGTTAATTATATTTTAATTATAAAAATTGAAATAATAGCAGATGCGTGTGGAAGGATAGACGTTGGGGGCCCATAAACCAACGGAATAATGACGTTGATTGGAAATAAAGTATTGTTAAGGAAAATAATTAAAGTATGATTATGCTCGACGTGTTCGCTGAAAGTAATGTCCACATGGTATGGGTAAAGTAAAAGAATCGGATTCGGTTCAATTATTTGAGCGAGATTGATTGATTGGTTTTGTATCCCTTAGGAACTTGAAACCGAAAAATTAGGTTCAGTCATCCCACAGGAACCTTTAATCAGGATAAAATTAGCCTATGCGTTAACTCAGGGTTAATCGTGTCTGTGTACCAAATTTAATCGAATTCGGTTTAATTATTTGGACGGAATTAAATAATTTCTTTCTGTATCCCTTGGGAATGTTTGATCGGGAGAAAATTATCCTATGTCTTATTAAAATTCTTGCTATATGCGCCCATAGTAAATAATGTCTTTATATAATACTTCATCGAATTCGGTTCAGTCATCCCACAGGAGCCCATAATCTGTATAAGACTTACCTATGTGTTAACTCAGGATAAATAGTGCTTGTGTACTAAATTTCATTGAATTTAATTTTTTGGGGTGTATTTGAATAATTGCTTTTGTATCCGTCAGGAACTTGCAACCGGGATAAAATTTAGTTAAGTCATTGTATAAGGAATGGGTACGTAAAATTTTATCAAAATCGGTTCAACCGTTTTTGCGTGATTGAGCAACAAACATCCAAACATCCAAACTTTCACATTCATTATATTATTAAGATTTCAGTTGCAGATTTCTTTAGTAAGCAGTTAAAATTACAACAAAAAATGTTAAGAGGTATATGCCTTGTTGCATTTAAAAATTAATGGCCCTAAAAAATCAAAAAATTCGAAAAGTGCATTTAGTAGATTTTAATACTAGGCGACATATCTATCTGTACGCTTATTGAAATGGTTTTGCATAATATATTGAAAGCACAATTACTATTTATAATTAATAAGGACCTGTTTTCTTTGAATATATATTTAATTTATAATTTGTATAATTAGCAGGTAGCGAGCTTTTCGGACAGGTCAGGACCGTACTTATTGTAATAAAATTTTGCAACTAAATTACATGAAATTGTGTGCATTTGAATGAATATAATTTGTCAACAGACCCGACGAGAGGGTGGGGTAGCCGCGGTTGCAGCCCTGGGGCCCGGGCTGGAAGAAGGGGCCCGTAGCGGTCAATAGGTCAATAGGAAAAAGTGAAATCATCTTTTTTTTTTTACTCATCATTTATTTTTTGGGGAGAAATTTTTATGAAATGTGCCCCTTTTCTTGGGGCCCGCCATTTGTCTCCACGGCCCTGCTTGTCAAAAATGAAATTTTTCACCATTTAGAATACTAACAGTATTTTTATTTGACGAAAGTAAGAAAATTCAAAAAATTGGAAAAACTGTTTGTAAAATTTATTGAAAAGTTGTTGAATATTTAGACGGTCCACTATAATACCTAACACGTACATATTTATTATTAAGAATATTTATTATTGAAAAACGAATTTTTTATAAGCAACTATACTTCTGTGTTTCAAAACTGAAAAGATGAATTTATTTAATTTAAATGACATATCATATAAATCACATACATAACATAAACAAAAATATTTTTGATAGTCAATTACAATTAAAATTAGAGTGGCACTTTTCAGTCATGCAGGTAACAAATAAAAGAATTAAAAATGATATTTACATAAAATACGTTTAAATAATATTTTTATACACATAATATGTACATATGTGTACGTTGGTTTTATCAAAATATTTTGAACATTTAATCACATTGAGTGCAATATGTATATCTGCATATCTACACATATAATAAAATTGTAACGAGACCATTTCTGTACATGGAATATTTTTTGAAAATTGTACCTGTACTGTAAGTAGTTATCGATGTAGATACCAAAACAGCGATTTTTAGAATTTTTTTCTGTCTGTCTGTCTGTTCACGCATCACGCAAGAACTATTGGACGGATTTTAATGAAATTTGGTGTGATGATAACTTATTAGCTGGGTTAACACCTAAAATACTTTTTACTCCGGGAAAATTTCTCATCCCCGCGGGAAAATGGAAAAACCATTTTGAGCATGTGCACACATTAGGCAAAAACTGTTGGACGGATTTTAATAAAATTTGGTGTGGCGATAACTTGTTACCTAGGGCAATATTTAAGATACTTTTTACTCCGGGAAAATGCCTCATTCCCATGGGAAAAGAGAAAAACCATTTTGTGCATGTACCTACACGTATTACGCTAAAACTATTGGACGCATTTTGATGAAATTTGGTGTGGTGGTAACCTATTACTTGGGTCAATATTTAAGATACTTTTTACACCGGAAAAATTCCTTATTCCCACGGGAATATAGAAAAACCATTTTGAGCATGTGCATGCATTACACAAAAATTATTATTCTTTGCAAGTTCTGTATAATTATTAAACTTACATACTTCTCATTGAGTTTATAGCAATGCTTTGCGCGAGCGACGTCGCGGGCACCGCTAGTACTAAGTACGATACTGTCTGATCCGAAAAAAATCTGATACCTATAATTAGATAATTCACGTATTTAAACAAGTATATTATTTCGATGCATATACAGAGTGTCCTTAATAAAATTGGCACCATGGTGATCTCACGAAAGGTGAGAGATACAATTTCGGTTAAATTGAATACATTATGTAGCATAGTACGCGCGTTGAATATGTCGAATACTATCTTCAAACTCCCAAAATTTCGTGTAGTTTAGCAGTTATAGCGAAAAAAGTCATAATTCCAAATTTTTTTCCACTAACTTCTTACTGGTAAGAACCATGATATTTTTATCTGCACAACCTCATATCACTATTTTACGTAGAAATAAAATATTTTCTTAGAATTGTTCTATGAGTACGTGTTTTTGAATTCCAATCTCAAACTTTTGTTTTTCTTTTGTAACGTAAATTAGATTTTGGCATAGTTAAGTGACTTTTTTTCTCCCTTTTCTATCGATGTACGTATGGTCATACCTATCTATCTTCAAGAAAGATCTCGAAAACTTAAAAAAACTCTCTTAAAAATTGAACAAATTATCTTAAAGAGTTTTTGTCGAGAAATTAACAAATTATGTCGACATATAATAATTATATCGACTCAAATTTCATTGTCAAAATTGGAAAAATTGTGAAAGTTACAATAAGTCTCCAAAGCACAATTTCCTTTTAGTACATTATTGTATGACGTTACATTTCATATTATAATCAGTTACTTGCTGCATAATTTATTTTTCAAAATAGTTTTTCTTTAAGTTTTTGAGATCATCTTCAAAAATAGGTAAGACATAATTATGGTGTATCAATGAAAAGGGGAGAAAAAAGACATTTAACTGTGTCAAAATCTACTTCACGTTCCATAAGAAAAACAAAAGTTCAGAGGCTTATAACCCAAAAACCGGTAATCATGGGAAAAATTCTAAAAAAATATTTAAATTTTACTTAAAAAAAAAAATGATATGAAGATGTACCATAGAGATGTATAGTACCATAGAGATGTACCCAAAAAATCGTTTAAGAAGTTAATTGTCATTACAGAAAAAAATGGGAGCAGTCATTTGAATTTCTATACTATATATTTTGTCTTTATTTAATAAATGGCAAGATATATTTGTTAAAGGAATGTTAACTTTGAGTCAAGGATAAGAAAAGATACACTACACTATACAGTGTTGTTATCACAGTCTTATCAATTGTTTATGTTGGATTGTTTGGTGTGATGGTTCACAGTGGCGTACAATGTACTTGCTTCAAAAAAAGAAACATAGTTACTAATCCACGTATGTCACGGAAATGTACAGATAGAAGTACCTTATCAATAAGAAATTATTAGTAGAAAAAGAAATTTGGAAATACTGCTTTTTTCCCTATTGGTCCTAAACTCCATGACATTTGAGAAGTTTGAAGATAGTAATCGACGCGCCTTGTGTTTCTACAATATGCATCTAATTTTACCGAAACTGTATCTCTCATCCTTTACGAGATCCCCCTACTGACAATTTTATTAGGGACACCCTGCATATACTTTTGGTTTCGAGTGTTGAAGGATTGTTAAAAAAAAACTTTATTTATTTTTAATTTACAACAATCGAAATCCGCAAGAAAATTTATTTATAATAATCAAACGAATCACTACAAAATTACTAGTTTACAATTCAAAATCTCGATAGGTAAAATTCCACGAGCAACGCTATTTCCTTCTTTTTATAATTTTCAATATGCTGAGTTTGCTTGTGGAATTTGAACATTGATCTTTACAAATTTATTTAATAAAATCGAAAAAGTATTGTATCAGTATTTCCTGTTTGTGAGTTAAAGAAAAATTATATTATTACAAAATTGCTTAATAAGCTGAAATAAAAGGTAATAATTATTTTATTAATAAATCCCAATTTGACTGTTATATAACTCCTCCGCCCTTAGTGTGAAGTGTAGGCCAAAGGAACTTTGTTTCTTGAGCCGGAACTGAACTTGTGGTTATGACTGGAGCTGAAGGTGCGGTGACGACTGGAGATGGGTCCTCCTGGAGGGTGTGATGTCCGCGACATTTGTTGATTATTAGGAAAATGATTATTATGGTTGTGAAGACCACGATGATGCTGTAGGTAGTTGTAATATGTATGAACCCATGAGTTTTAATTTTGTCGATTTCATTCCTATTTTGCAAATGAAAGTCGTTTAGTTTTTGTAAGTTGATCTTAGGTTCAAAATGACTTTCGACGATTGGAAGGTTATGTAACGGAAGGATCTGTAGTTGGTCACGAAATTCGTACTCGATATTTTGATATGTAAGTTCGTTGATCGTCAGCGAGCAGTTTCTGAAGTTTATTAACATAGTGCCAGTGAGATTGTCTTCTTTTTACACCACATGTCGATGCTAAAGTCAAATTGATGGCATTTTTTATAACGACATAGGAATCTAAGATTATCTTAATTTCCGTTTGATTTCCGAACTCTTCATAGGTACAGTTTCCTGGATAGCTGCGGAGAATTTTCTTAAAGCACTGATCGTTTTGAATCTTGATTAGGTTTTCCAATTTGCAAATGTGTAGATTTTCAATTCTGGGACAACCTTGTTTAGCAAAATACATTTGATGCTCGTTGGAAAGAATAAAAGGATAATGGATTTTTAATATTTTGTTTTGTGTGGGTATAGGTTCTACTAAATTGTATTCAAAGGTATCTGGTTGGAAATGAGGAATTTGGATATTAAATATTACAGCTGTATGATTATAGTAAGCTTGGAGGGTTAAAAGTTCGTAAATTTGTTCGGTTGATGTTATTGAAATATTCTGATTCTTAAGGAGCTGGTACGCGTGTTCAAGCTCTTCCGGTATAAGAATGTTTTTTGGAATTACATTTAATTTAGCTAGATTGATTGATTCAATAATGTCTTCAATATGGTTATTAAGTAAATCAATATTTTAAGAAAGTTGATATAGGTACTGCATGTATTTGAAATCATTTTCGTCTTCCCGTACCTTATTTTGAATATCGGATCCCAGTCTGTTTAAGTATTTATTTATAACGTCCTGTTGTGAATTAATATGATCTGTAATGTTTTTAAACCTTTGAATCATTTGTTCGTTTAATTTTACTTGTTTATTAGATTGAAATATTAAATTATTTTGATTTGATTTTAAGTCGGTTAATTCTTTATTAATTTGTTGAGCATCGTTACTGTCCATGTTGCCCGTTATGAACTTGATGGCGGTACCAAGACCGTCGAAAAGGCTCCTCTTTTGAGTTTTGCGGGGATAAATTATTTTCAGATTATTTTCTAGTGCTTTGAATTTTAGATTCAGTACTTCTCTAATACTACCTAATTTTGTTTTATCGCTAATGAGACTTAGAGATTGAGAGATTTTGTTTAAGTTAATTTTGTAGTCGTCTAGGTCTATGTAATGTAAGTATTTGTAATAATTTTCAATGATTTTACTGTTGCCTATCTTGATCGCGAGAAGTCCCGGGTTGTTCGTCAAGTCTTGTATTTCGATTCGTTGAGTCATTGTCATGATTATTATTGTCAACGTTATGATCCTGTAACAAGTATGGTTTTCTTAATTTTTGTTTCGGGATTTTACGATTTTTTGTATCAGTAATAGTAACATTATTATTTTCTTTAATTTTAATCTGTTTAAATTTGGGATGAAGTTTGTTGTTATGTTTATTTTCGGTGAAATACGCTATTTGATTTGGTTGGTATTCTGTGGGTTCTTCACGATTTTGATTAATTTTTGCGATGTGTTTTTGTTTAGATTTCTTTACTTTTTCATTAACTTTATTGTATAAAATTTCCTGTTTATTCTGAATATCGTCTAAATTTGGTTGCAATTTAATGTCGTATGTGCGTCCGAAAAATAGTTCGAATGGTGTGTGTTTGGTAGCGGAATGGATGGTATTGTTATAGGTGAAAATGGTTTGGGACATTTTAATTTCGGGGTGAACTTGTTTGTCTTTGTTATGTACTATTCGGTAAATTTCAAGGAGTGTGGAATGAAGTCTTTCCACAGGGGAATTGGAATTTGAACTTCGGATAGATGTTATGTGCATTTTGATATTATATTGTTCACAAAATTGTTTGAATCTTATCGAATCAAAGCCCTTTTCTGCGTCAGTTACTATTAATTTTGGTCTACCGTATGCTGCAATGAATTGTATAAAAGCGCCTACTAAATGAAGGGAATTTCGCGTTTCAACAACGTATGCCTGTGCAAATCGCGAAAATTTATCTATGATGGTTAAATAAATTAAACGATCTAAGTAGAAAATGTCTAAATGGCATATTTCTAAGGGTCTTTCCGGAGTTGCTGTTAGTTGAAATTTTTGTTTAGGCGGTCTCCTATCATATTTGTTTTCATTACAGTATTTGCAGTTATTGATGTAGTATGTTATTTTAGATTTTAGGTTCGGGAAATAATATTCACGTCGTATGTGGTCAATTGTTTCGTTTATTCCTCGATGTGATTGACTATGCTGTTTTTTAATAATTTCGTCTTGTTCGTCTTCGTCGGTCACGTCTGTAAGGATTTTTGTGGTTCTAATGACTTTAAATTGTTTCGATTGTGAAAAGTATTGACTGTAAATTTCTTGAAAACGGTTAAAAATTTGATCATCAGGACAATAAACTGCAGTAAGTTGTTTAGGATGAAGGTATTCTTTAAAAATATTAACTAATATTTGATTGGAAATATTGGGGTAGTGAAGTGTTTGTCGTCTTTTTGTTTTGAATAAAATTTCTAATTTACGTTTAGCTGGTCCTTTCCTTTGATAAATTACTAACTGTTCTTTAAAGTCATTTAAAGGGTTTTCAGATATTCGTATGAGTGATGTGTCGTCTTCCTCTGCACTATGAGCGGTCATTATACTAGCGTTACTGTCATTTTGTCGGGAACTGGTTGAGGATAAGGATTCAATATTATGGGATTCAATTTTTATACGGGATAAGGCGTCTGCGTTAGTGTTGTATTTTCCACTTTTATGTAATATTGTATAATCGTATTCTTCAAGTTTAAGTCTCCACCGTATGAGTTTACTGTTAGGTTCTTTTAGCGACATAAGCCATGTTAATGGTTTATGGTCCGTAATGATTTTAAATTTTCGTCCAAATAAATATGATCGAAAGTAACGGACGGCCCAGACAATTGCTAAAAGTTCCTTTTCAATTGTCGAGTAGTTTTGTTCAGTAGTCGTTAATGTCCGTGAGGCGTAACATACTGGTTTGTCGCTTCCGATCGGTCCTTGGGATAAAACTGCGCCAATAGCAAAGTTACTCGCGTCAGTTGTTAGCAGGAATTCTTTGGAAAAATCGGGATAAGAAAGTATGAGGTCTTCTGATAAAAGTGTTTTACAGATTTCAAAACATTTTATGTATTCAGGAGTGATTTTTACATCAGCTCCTTTTTTAAGACAGTTCGTCATGGGTTTTGTGAGCTTCGCAAAGTCCTTGATGAACTTTCGATAGTAGCCCAGTAGTCCTAAAAATGATTTTATCTGCTTTTGTGTTTTAGGTAGTGGATAGTTGGTGATTGCATGGATTTTAGAAGGGTTCGGTTTAATTCCTTGGTCCGAAATTATGTGTCCTAGGAAAGCAATTTCCTTGTGCAGGAATTCACTTTTGTCTAGTTGCACTTTTAAGTTCGCTTGTCTAAGTCTGTCAAATATTTTAGAGAGATTTTCAATATGTTCTTGTAATGAAGTCGAGAATATTATTATGTCGTCCATGTAAACTAAACAAATCGTTCTTTGTAATTCCCTAAGTACATTATCCATGACCCTTTGAAAGGTCACAGGGGCATTTTTTAATCCAAAGGGCATTCTTACGAATTCCCAGTGGCCATGTTCGACCGTGAAAGCTGTTTTCTCAACGTCTTTTGGATGTACTTCTATCTGATGAAATCCACTAGCTAAATCTAGTGTAGAAAAGTACATACATTTGCCTAGTTTATCTAAAATGTCCGAAATGTTAGGTAAAGGGTATTTGTCGTCAATCGTCTTTTCGTTTAGTTTTCTATAGTCAACGACAAGTCTCCATTTTTGACGTCCACTAGCGTCTAATTTTTTGGGAACTATCCATATAGGAGAGGACCAGGGAGAGTAACTTGGTCGTATAATACCTTGCTCAAGTAGTTTGTTAATTTGAGCTTGTACCTCTTCTTTATGGATATGGGGATAACGATAGGATTTGGTGTAGATTGGAACGTCGTCTTTTGTCTTAATTTCATGTTTTATCTGATTAGTGAAAGATAGATCTTGGCCTTCTTTAAAGAAGACGTCTTCAAATTGTTTGCAAACTTTTATAATTGCATATTTTTCTTCATTATTCAAATTATCAACACGAATTAAGCTTTCAATAGGTGGTAGGTTAGGATCGGGTGAAGTAATTTGGTGTGAATTAAAGTCAATTGTCTCGTGTGTAAGTAGTTCGACTCGTAATGGTTGTTCTACGTAAAAAGTTTGTGTAAGGTCCGATAAATTTACAACAGGGGCTATTATGTACCAATTATCAGCGGAATGAATTCCTTCAGGTATCAGGAATTTTTCCCCAATGTAAATGTTTTTTGACAAAACATCTCCTTGTTGAACATCTACTGGTAATCGTATGAGTTGTTGTGTTTTCGGTTGAATTGTGTATTTGCCTGATGTAAAGTTAGGTTTGAATAAAAGTCTATTTGTCGAATTTAGTGTGTTTAGTGTTTTGTTATGTATGTCAATTTTTGCATGTAGCGTGTTTAAAGCGTCAAGTCCTAATAGTCCGTCGAAATAATTATGAAATTTGAAAACTAAAAAGTCAAATTTGCCGGGCTGGTTAAATTCGATAAAAGTAGGTAATGTTGTTTTTTTATTAATTTTGTGTGAACCTAATACAGTTTTAATTTCTAATGTTGGGATAGGTTTAATATCGTTAGGGTAGACATATTCGGGATTTATAAAGGAATTAGAACTTCCAGTGTCGATAAGGAATTTTAAGGGTTTGTTTTCTGAAGTTGATATATGGATATAAGGAAGGGTTGTACCGTGCGTATTTAAATCTATGTATCCTGTTGATTCTGGTAGTCGCAATGAAAATCCGTATTGTCAATTTCATATGCAATGTCAAAATGTCCGTTATCGGTATCATCTACAGTATTGTCTAAAGTTTGTTCAGTTTTATATTCAACAAATTGATCTAAATCGATTTGGGGTTGTTCTACATTATGTAGTTCGCGACTAGTGAATGTGGGTTGACTATTTGATTGAAAGAAATTATTTCCTATTCTAGGTTGTTGTTGTTGTTGTGGTCTGTGTGCGCGAATACTAATTTGATTGCTAGCTATGTCCATTGGTGTAGGTTTAGATGTAGATGGTTGAGGTTTATTAAAATAATTTTGCGGTGGTCTAAATTGATTGTATTGTTGAGGAGGGGTTCGGATTTGGGGTTGATGATTTCTTAGTTGTGGGGGTTGGTGTGATGTGTATTGCGGAAATGTTTGGGGTTGAAATGTGGTTGGTCTAGGTTTAAATGTTGGTTGAAATGGTTGTGCGATTGGTTTACGCGGTAATATGTTTTTATGAATTGGTTGACCTACGTTTCGTGTATAATAAATGTTTTGCTCTTTTATGCAATAATCGAATGCGTCTTTTAGTGATATTGGTGCCCTAGCACGAACAACTGATCCAAGCGGTTCTTTTAAACCTGTTAAGAACACATTAAGACACATTTCGCTATATAATTTATTTTTTGCTCTAATAACAGATGCGTCGCTTTCCTGAATTTGTACGTGATTTGTTAATGTTGAAAAAATTTCAATAACATTTCCGTAAAATTGTTCGATGGTTAAATTTTGTTGTTTCATACTACGAAGATCTTTTATTAAACTTGTTTCACTTCTCTTATCGGAGTAGTGTGATATTAAATTTTGTTTAATAGAAGACCAATCAATAGGTGTGCCATACATGTTGAGCACTTCGTTGGCCTCACCTACGATTTTATTCCTAATAGCACGAAGCTATAATTTGCCTTGTGCTGTACCATCGATACCGGGTGCTATTGAAAGAATTTCCTCTACGTTAGAAATAAAATCAAACAACAATCTAGGATTTCCGTTATATTCGGGAAGATGTTTAATTGGGTCGGGAATGCGTAATGCATCAAAAATAGCGTTAATATTTACTTCCGTCATTGTATCAAAATAATTACTATTACTACAATTTAAATTAAAATTATTTTCACTATTATCTACACTAAAATTATTTTCAAAATTATTTGAATTAAAATTATTTGCACCGTTTTCAATATTATTTAAATTAGAATTATTTTCAATGATATTTAAGTCAAAATTATTTTCAGAATTTTCAATAGATTGAACACTTGGTTCGATAACACTATTACTAGCTAGCCTAATTTGAATTTCTTGTTCCGTAAACCGCGGAGAAGAAATTTGATTTACACTCGTTACGTGTTCAGCGTCGACACGAGCGGGAACTTTCCTACGGGATTCTTTGTTTTTAGGATGGGGACTAGATTTGTCTTTTTTCGGGATGAATGGATTTGGCATTTAAAAATGAAACAAGCACCAAATATAAAATTGCGTACTCACAGTTGTCCAAAATCCATTTGTAGTTGACTCGTAAGTAGATTGGTTCGTTGTCCGGATGAAGGATTGAAATCCAAGCAGCAACTTCGATTGGGAAAACCACTATTCTCGATGATCCGTCGAGGTTGGAGTATCCAATAAACCGCTGAATATTGTCCACAGTTTTAACCACTGATCCAGGTTTAACCACTTCCAGACGATCCTCAAAGACTGCGCCACTTTTGGTTTCGAGTGTTGAAGGATTGTTAAAAAAAACTTTATTTATTTTTAATTTACAACAATCGAAATCCGCAAGAAAATTTATTTATAATAATCAAACGAATCACTACAAAATTACTAGTTTACAATTCAAAATCTCGATAGGTAAAATTCCACGAGCAACGCTATTTCCTTCTTTTTATAATTTTCAATATGCTGAGTTTGCTTGTGGAATTTGAACATTGATCTTTACAAATTTATTTAATAAAATCGAAAAAGTATTGTATCAGTATTTCCTGTTTGTGAGTTAAAGAAAAATTATATTATTACAAAATTGCTTAATAAGCTGAAATAAAAGGTAATAATTATTTTATTAATAAATCCCAATTTGACTGTTATATAACTATATATACGAGCCACTTACACGTAACTGGTAAAGGAAATTTATATATATATATATATATATATATATATATATATATATATATATATATATATATATATATATATATATATATATATATACTGTGTGAGTTTTTCGAGAGTTGCCATTTTTATTACAGCCAAACCGTTGGTTTAATCGAAAAATTGTCAAATAAGAGTTGTAGATATCGACGGGGGCAACCGATTGCTATAGTCAGGAGCTTTATAGCTTTTATGGTTTCGAAGCTATGATACAAACTTTTAGACTATTAATTGAATTACCTTTTATTTACACAACTTGGAACATTATAATAGCAGAAAAGTTCTAAAAAAAAAAAACAAAAAATATAGTAAAAAATCGTAGGCAAAAAAAATCATTTTTTCCCATTCTGCCCCACTGTGCGGGGCAGAATGGCATATACCTATTGGAGATAAAAAAATTATTTTTTTTTTGGGTACAAAATTCGTAAATCAATACGGATTCATCGTCATCATTATCAAAACCTGCGCACATATGGACCCATTTTTTGCAACTCGCACAAGAACACCAGCGCTCATTTGACTCGGAATATAGCTCTTTGCAATATAAACAAGGCGTATCTTCATTATTTTCATTTTCTGTATTTCGCTCGTCTTGATTTTCCATTTCTTTTGACTTAATTTTTTTTCTTTAATCTTTTTCCTTATTTTGTTTGTTTGTGTTTTTGTTTAGATCATTTATTCTTTTTTTTTTTTCTATCCTCTCTAGTTTTATTTTTTTGACCTTTTCAATCTTCGCTACGGCCACTTCTAATTCAGCCTTGTAAGTGGATGATGTCAAAACTGCCGTTTTTCCCCTTTTCCTTGTAGGTCTTTTCACCCCTGACTGAACTTTAGGCAAAGGAATCACGTCTTTTGGAGAAACACACGTGAATGAAGAAATAGGTTCTTTTGTACCTCTTGTAGGACTATTAACCATCCAAGAACAACCAGGAGTTGGTTTATAACCAGAATTATTTTGAGCATTTCTGTCCATTTCTGTGATATCTTGAAGAGGCTCAGTAATGTTTTCTGAAATAACTAGAGAATTTTCGTCAACATCAGATGTGTTTTTCAACATATCTTGAAGGTTGTCATTCCTTGTATTAGGATTTTTCTCGGATATTTCAGAAAGTTTTGACAAGCTCAGAATGCCGTCATCAGATGAAGGAGCTGGTGTATTTTCTAACTCAATATCAGTAGTCATAGATGGTAAAAAATCTGTATCTGTAAAGATATTTGGGTTTACAGGCTAGATACCAGTCTATTCAAACCCATTTAGTACAGTTTTCATGTTGGCGGAGTTGAGAAAAGCCTGTCCAAACAATTTCGCAATTTCAGACAGTGTGACTACTTTTCCTGGATTCGTTCTCAACCATTTTCTTGTTTCTTCTTCATAGTGAAGACTTAACGGCTTCATGAACGATACATCTAGAGGCTGAAGTCGATGTGAACAATGTGCAGGGAAGCATACCATGATAACCTCACTGTTTCGTGCTAAATCAATTACTCGTAAATTTTTTGTATGGGACGCATGACCGTCTAAAAGCAGCAAAACAGGCCTATCTTTTTTGCATTTGAAAATTCGATAAATTTTAAAAACCATTTTTCAAAAATTTCAGCTGTCATCCAACCAGATTCATGAACTTCAGCCCACCCTCCCGCAGGTAAACCCAATTCAAATTCCTTCTGTTTCTTTCTGCGGGGAAATATTAACATGGGTGGCATGTATAACCCACTAGCTGAAAAACATATTTCAGCAGTAACGGCGTTTCCTCGTTCTGCTCAAGTCAATGCACCTACTTGTCGTTGTTCTTTAGCTGTAATTACTTTTGACAGTTGCTTGGGATTGACAGTAACACTTGTCTCATCGCAATTATAAATTCTATCTACGGTCAAGTGGTGTTCATCAATAACTTGGGTCAATAAATTAAAAAACTGTGAAGCTGCTATCTTATTAAACCCCATCGCTCTAGCTCCTGAAGTAGCCTCAGACTTACGTAAAATCAGTTCTGGGTGACGTTTCATAAAATTCTCAGCCCAGTCTTTTCCTGCCATTGCTGATTTTTTATCAAAATTATGTTTGCAATTATTTTTTTCAGCTAATTGAAAAGCTAGGCAACGAAGTTCTTTGATTGTTACCCCAAATAATCTTCTTTGCATCTCTGTTATATATGATGCAATTTCTGATTCTTGCTCTGTTGTAAAAATTGGCTGAAATTTTCCAGCAGTCTTGTCAACAACAGAATTCGGATTTTTTCGTTTTTTCTTTACATATCTCTCCAAAGTAGAAGAGGGCACAGAAAAAGTATCCGATGCTCTACTATATCATTTTTCCGGCGATTACAGCTTCCACAGCACGCTGCATGTTGTCTGACGACCAGCTTTGCCTATTTGTTTTTCTTTTGTAATGGCGCACCATCTATAATAGCAATAAATAAACAAAACTATTGACAAATTACAATGAAATAATGTCAAAAACATGTGGAGTAGAACGGGGTATCATCCCATTCCGCCCCATCCCGTTCTGCCCCAATTTATGCTACTGTCAAAAATGAATATAAAATGAATTCTAGTTAGCATTTTGATCAAAATCTATTGTAACTATTGTAAAAGATTCTGTAAAGAATGTAATTGACACCCATTTATATTATAAAAGTTAAAGATAACACGATTTACCTCGATCCAGTATCTATAACCGTTACAACAAAGAGATAAATTCCAAGAAGCAAATTTAAAACGGTAGAGAACACAGACTAAGCAAACAAACCACACCTGTAACAAAACCTGACTGATAACTGAATGTCGGGTTACGATTTGTATTACCTCCCCTCTACTACACACTCGATAAACGCTTTTTCCCATTCTACCCCGCTTCCCCCTTCCGCCCCGTCTTCCCCTACTTGAGGCTACTTCAACCGATAGTGTTTTCTTGGTTACATTTTCATTACATCCAAGAAAAGAACCTTTTCCACTACCATTTCTATCATAAAAATTTGGTTGTAATAGAAATGGCAACTCTCAAAAAACTCACATGGTATATATATATATATATATATATATATATATATATATATATATATATATATATATATATATATATATACCTTGATGAAATTGTTTTGTTTTAAAATTAGTTAAAATATTTAAATAACCGCTACCTACATATCTATATGTAAGTATATGTATATGTATTTAAACAATTCTAGTAGTTCTAAAATACCTATAGATTAATTTGAATAATGAATTTATGTTGAGCTTTGATCTGATATAAATGATTATATAACAAGTAACGAAATCGCATGCTGTGCTACCGCACAATTTTCACACAACAAAAGGATATCTTTAAAATGAACCTCAGGCTTTCCAAGAATCAGAAATTGAAATATATATAAACATATTTATAAAAAAAAATAAGACATGTAAATGAAATGAATTTGTGCTTCATTTGTACCACTTCAAGAAAATAAATTCCAGAATTAAAGTCTGACTTCACGTCTAGACTTAACTAAAAGTCATGATGTGTCTATACTTTTGATTACTGACTTATAGTTTGACGTTTAACTAGTGTTGTATGAAAATAATTAGTACTGGTAATTAACAAAGGGATGATCAACTAAAAATAAAAATAAAAATATATAAAAACATTTAAATTTTTTTTTCTTTACTTTTTGTAAGAAAAATAGATTCAAGGAATATAAAGCTGAAAAATGGAAGAAAATTTTTATATATTGTAGAACACTTCAAAGTCAAATGGAATCCATTTGACGTACCATAGTCAAATGGAACCCCTTTGACAAGGGGTTATAATGTAGTCGAAGACTGCTATGACGGTACACATATAATATCTTGTTTAACACTTGGACAATCATTGACATCATAACATGTCAAGTGAAACTTTACTTACTTAGGTACTCACACACCACGTCGTATGATGCCAACAATTCCATATGTGTATTAGCTGTCAAAATAGGGTACCAGTTAGGTGTTTCGTTTTTATAACTTATGACCGTCAAGAGTTTCTGGGTTAAACTTCTATTTCACTGAGGTCGTCAAATGTAGTTTAATATATTATATTTTATGAAAGTGTAAAGTTAAAAAGTGTGTTTAAAGACATTTACATTCAAAAAATTACCCAAATTGAACTATATAGGAAATAATACTTCTTAGTCCCAGATACATTCCTGCCAAATTTCAACCCTTCGAGGCTAATAGTTTATGAATACACAAATTTTTTTTTGACGAAATTACTAAGCCGATTTATTTGAGTTTAATATATCTTATGTACCCACCTTAGGCGAAGTAATAAAAACAAAATTAACGTTATACCCGTTTATTATACTAATTTTTTTAAATTTTTAAATTTAAAAAAAAATTTTTTTGGCACTTACGCGTTAGCGACACCCACCATTTTTTGTTCAATAATTTGTCTCTTACTACTCTATAACATATATTTTTATGGAAAATTTTAGTTGGTAGAACATATTAATATTTCAATACAAATGCATACCATGTTCGGTACTACATATATTACTTATTTATAAAAAGGACCATAAAGTAAAGCATCTGCCTTATTTCTAAAACACAGTAGAGCTTTAAGGAGTGCAATAAAATGTTCTCTTCCCCCCTGAGTTGAGGTTCTTGGAGTTCCTGTAACGGTCTAAAAAATATATATATTTTGAGTTGTTATAAAAAATACGTTTTAACTTGCGAAAAAATAATTTTTAAGAATATTTGAATGAAATCAATAAAATTATCTCAGCATACTTACTAATTAAAATTATATCTAACTCAACAAAAATTATAAGTTTTAGAATTTTTATTCAAATAGATAATAATAATAACAATAATACGTCTTAGATGTTCTACTGCTTTAATAATAATAAACATTAACTTAATAAATTCGAAAAAAACTTCAACAATGTCTAGTAATAACAACAATCCAGCTAAAACCTGTTGTAGTTATTACATGTACATATCTAACTTGAAGAAAGTATCTAACTTGAAGAAAGTAGTGTATATTTGTACGCAATATGTAGCTCGTTCCTCTCACTTGATGTTTTTGTTGCACTTCTTAAGGAGGTGCAGAAAGTGGATTTTTTCTGTAATAAAATTACATACGTTCATAACTACGACAAACAAGCTTAGAAAAACGTCTAACTTTATCTGCCGTTTCTCTTATTTTGTTAACACGATGACGGGTCATGGGGAATTATAACGAAATGACCAACTGGTATACTATTTTGACAGCTAATCAACTTTGAATGAAATTGTTGACATCGTAAGACGTGGTGTATGAGCTAAAAAATTTCACTTGACGCTTTACAAAGGAAAAACTCTAACAAAGAGAAAAATCAATGTCTATTTTGTTTTATTGATAAAAAAAGACAAACGGCAGTTAGTGTTGGACTTTTGTAAATTTAAACTGGTTTATCGTAGTTTTGAACGCATGTAAATATATTATTTTAGAAATAGGGTAGATATTTTACTTTATAGTCCTTTTTATACATTAGTAATATATGTAGTACCGAACATGGCATGCATTTGTATTGAAATATTACTATCTTCTACCAACTAAAATTTTTCCATAAAATATATGTTACAGAGTACTAGGAGACAAATTATTAAACAAAAAATGATGGGTGTCGCTAACGCGTAAGTACCAAAAAAAAATTTTCTTAAATTTAAAAATTTAAAAAAATTAGTATAATAAAGGGATATAACGTTAATTTTTTTTTTATTACTTCGCCTAAGGTGGGTACATAATGTATATTAAACTCAAATAAATCGGCTCAGTAATTTCGTCCAAAAAAAAAATTTTTTGAAAATTTTTGTCTGTTTGTGTATTCATAAGCTATTAGCCTCGGAGGGTTGAAATTTGGCAGGAATGTATCTGGGGCTAAGAAGTATTATTTCCTATAAAAACAATCAATTTTGAGTCAAGGGCCGTTTTCCCTATCTTACCCGGCTATACCCTTTCCCTCCGTCTCAGTCCATCCTATCCCAACCTTCTTAACATACTCTTCCTCCTCAGTTTAAATTTCTATTCCATTTCCTTTGATTGTCTCGTAGTCAGCCTGAAAAAGAAAAATATTTCCCTCTGTAAGTGAGGGAAGCATAACAAAAACAAGAAACCGTATGACAAGAAGCCTAAGAGATGTGACGAGTCACTGGAATCGTTAATCTGCTTAATGGAACTGGCTTTTAGATTTATAAATTTGAATTGAAAAATATCATTTCTTAACTGAAATTTTGTGGCTCCAGGTCAGTGCCTAGTTTAGAGGTTCCCAAAAGGTGTTCCGCGGACCCGTAGGAGTCCGCGGACGATTAATAAGGGGTCCCTGAGATGTCATTATGATTTTATATTCATACTGTATCATATACACGAGTGTACCATTAATTAAATTAATTATTATGGCTATACAAGTGTCATTAACTATTTGTGAGAATAAAATTTTTTTTAAATTTTGGATTTAGGGATCCCTGTCAAAATAGTGATTGGATAAAGGGGTCCGTGAAAAAAGCTTATTGGGAACCTCTGGCCTAGTCTGCCTGTGCGTAAATCCGTCCCTGAAAATATCCTATTAATTCTATAAACATTTCTAAAATTGTCATCGTAATCATAATTTATTTCGATCACACAATATTGTTTTGCAAAACGAAGCAAGAAATTATTTAAAACAATTTTAAAATTATAATTTTAATTTACGATAAATATTTCCTGTTAAATATTACACCAAAATAAACAAAGTAGAGTAGCATATAATTCAATTATAGTCCTATATCTTATTTTTTTTCTATAAAACAATTTTGAAAATATACTTATACCTACTTATGTTAAAACAATAAATTATAACTAATTAATTAACACAATAATTGTGTCGTACGACAGCCGAGAATTTTCTGAAAATGTTTTCCAGTGGAATGAAAATTCACATTTCCATTTAAAATATAATTTAATGCGACAGATTTTCTTCTACTCTCTAACAACTTAAACAACACCGAGATGACAAAGACAAACACAAAATAAAAGGAGTAAATACTTATATGGATCCAAGTATGGTGAATATGAGCAAATAATGCAGGTATGAAAGAAACAGCTTCACGTTACACACTTCTTCTTTCGCATTGTTACTGTTTATTACGACGACTTTGGCTTCCACACAACCTGCAACGTTTCCATTCCTCAACACAACTAACTGTGTGTTATTATTATTATTATTATTTCTTATACGAATGTGGTTTTCTTTAATTTTCGTAACAGAAACTCAACGAATTTCTTCGATGAAAGTGTGTAATCAGACGCGTAATGGAATTACTTATTGCAGGGATACCAATTTTTTAAGTAGGAATGTATAATCTATTTAAAATTGTCTTTGCCAAGTGGGTTTCATCTCCGAAGGTAAAGAATTGACCACGTGGCAAAACAGATACTGGTCGACACCAGCACTTACTAGAAATACCAAAATAAAATGAATTAAGTTGTGTTGGTAACTCTCGGAGATATAGGTGAGCAAATTTTCAAAAATTCAAAATGAAATTTGAAGTAGAGAAGATTGTCCCAAGTAAGTGCCACTTTGTATTTAGGCATATATCGATGTTAAAAAACATCCCTAAAATTACAAGTTGCAACGGAGTAGCCATTAGACGCACACATTTACATCGATTTTCTTTGTTCCCGTAAAATAAATAAATTTTTTTTTATCAGAACAAGTTTTAATCAGTATATTCTGAATAATTACACAAAATTTGAAAACTTTCCTAAAAAAACTCTTCTCGCGACAGAACAACCTTAAAGGAAATATTAAAAAATGGATGCAATTTTCGTTTTTCGTAAATAACTCCAAAAACACAATTTTGGATTAATTCCGATTAACCCAATATAACAGTATTACTTCTAAAAAGTTTTATACTCTTGCGTCTCAATAACTACGTCCCTGAATATAAAACAGATGAAAATTATTTCACAATTTTGCCGTCTATACCGGTTTGTTTTTCTGTATTTATACATACAAATACATGCTTATTGTTATTATATAATATACTTAAATTCATTATTGTTGCTTTAGCCATATTTTTTACCGGTTGCGTGTATTAACTGAAATGTGGTTACGTGTATCTCCCCGAATGGAATATACAGAATATTCGCATGAGTCTATCTATGTGTACAGTGTATATATATATATATAAATATATATATATATATATATATAAATATATATATATATATATATATATATATATATATATATATATATATATATATATATATATATATATATTGTCACCCCAAAAAAGTAATTAACAGATTCAGTAAATATTTTCTCTCTAGTTTCAAGCATATGCTTTAAAACCACACTTTTAAAATACCACTAAATAATGGTATTTTGATTTTTTCTGGTAATTTTTCTTGTATTTGGTAAATAAATTTCTCTTTGTTTGAATAAATTAATATATTCTTTGTGGTTTTATTTGCAAATATATGGTCGAATTTATACAACAAACTGTTTCAAAACAGATTTGGCATGCATATTTATTTAAAATGTAATAAATTAGTTTTTTAGTTCAAAAATCCTTTGAGTTTTAAAGCGGTTGGAGTACTTGGAGTAGTAGTTGGATATGTTATTTTTAATATTTAATACACAAAATATTAAAATTTGAACGAATTCTGAAGTATACTTTGCAAAATAAATACTTTTTTACAATTTTAACACACGATTAATGAGAAAACCCGCAAAACTATCTTTACAATTTCATATACTTAATGAAATTCATTAATGTAAAAGATCCGTTATAAATAAAATTCTGTGGTTTTTTGCCTGTTTAAATGTTTTCCTGAAGTTTTCATATGTTTCATTCTAAATATGGTAAAATGTCGAGGATATTGAATCAACAAAAAATAAAAAGTTAGCTAACATTCTTCGCTGTAAGCTGCATACATACGTATGTCGTGATACAACTGAACTCGGAATCCCCGGAAATACTTTGGGGTTCACAAAAAATATAAACCCGAAAATAAATTCTTTCTCAGCATTTTTAAGATCACGATCCACATTTTTAGGATTCTCTTACCACACCTTGAGAACCCCTGCTCTAAACGGTTTCTAAATTTTTTTGTATACCTAGCGACAACAGTCTATATTTTTCTAAAAAGTAGAATCAAACATCCACCAAGCAGTGTTTCCTCAGTGTTAAGAAAATTTCTTAAAAAATTTTCAAAAAACAAGTTTTTTTAAAAATTTTTCAAAAATTTTCTTGGAAAATTAAAAAAAAAACTTTTTGAAAATTTTTTAAGGAAATTTTTTTTTATAAATTTAAATAACGTAAAAGCCCTTATAACGGAACGCGATCGAATGTCGGAACAGTTTTGACATTTACATATTAATGAAGTTACTTCTGAAAGAAACCTCTAATAACAAAAATTATTGTTAATAGAATGATTGTTTATCAATTTAAATTCACCTCACATTTAATCTTTTCTTAATTAAAGAAATACATATTTAATTAAACAGTTAATTATATATATAATTATATTAAACAGTTTTTGCTGAATATGTCTCTTTTCCTTTTGATCAATGCTTATTAATAGAAACACATGCCTTATAAATTTCGACATTTTCCAGTTAATTTTCGAAGTTAGCACAATAAAACTATACAAATAATTTTTATTAGTCCAATTAAGAGATTATAAGAGCTAAATCACATTTTTATTTGGTTTAAATATTATTTACATACGTGTCTTAGTATTCAGTACAAATATAACCTCTTGTATGTAACTTATATAATGTACGTAAAATAACTAAATATTTATATTATAAATAGTTTTAAATTTTTTGCGTCTAAAATATTTACTTACTGCTTTAAAATCGTAAAATTCTTAATAATTTTTTTTTAATTTCGGAGCGTTTAATCAATTGATAAATGAAAAAATATTGATTTGAAATTACAAAATCTTAACACTATGAGGCCCAAACAGTTTCAGAGTAAACTTCTCCGGAAGCCGGCAGTATTTAAAAAAAAAAAAAAAATTATATAAACAAATACATAAAATAAAATGACTCAAACACTGAATAGATTCAAGACAGTTCAACATGTATGTGTAAAACTGTAAACATACGTACTTGATACATACATGCTACATATACACTGACATTCAAATCACTTTTATTTAAAAATATAAATTCTATTTATTATGTATTTTTTGTTTATCTTGAAATATTTTATACACAGAAACCAAAGAGTAGTGTGTGTTGGTATGTATTTGTGTGAGTAGGAATATACCCGTGTGATGAATGATGCTAAACATCGCACACATAATGCCTAACCAACTAATCAATTAATCATTGATCGCGGTCGGCCTCTGGGGATGTTTTATTTGGTTTCGGATGCCGAAGCCATAGGACTGAAAGTGTTAATATAAATGAAAAATGGGGGTCATTTTGACATATTAGTGTTAAAAACTGAACTAAAATAAATTCCACTGTCGTTTTTTACAAGATCACTAGATGGCGAAACCTTATTTGTAGAAAATACAGTATTTTGAATATTTAAACCTATGTTTCCTACTTTGAGATTCTATGTGTCACTTTATGTCACTCGATGTGTCATATTCCACGAGTGTTTGCTCACACATTCCGAACTATTGACGTTGATGATTTCCGATATGGGTACCTACGGTTTGTATAAGATAAATATTAATAAATAAAAATTTTTGGGTTGTATTGTTTTAAAAACATATTCACTGGATTAAAGAAACTCGGTTTCATGCTTACTAAGAAAAAAAAATTGATTGAAAAAAAAGAAATTTTTTTTATTTTTCATTTTGTTAAAGATAATGAAAGTTTAAATGCATAAAACTGACCCATTAATTTTTCCCGCTAATATATATATATATATATATATATATATATATATATATATATATATATATATATATATATATATATATATATATAATATATATAATATATAGATTTATTACCAACAAGATGATATACATGCTTGGTGTCGTCAAAAATATACAATAAATTATATATTCGTTACTAAATTAATAAAAAAATATAAAAAAAAATTTTTTTCAACAATTGTATGATTGGTGCTCATGTACAGAATTGTTAAAAACGGCTTATAATAAGAATCAAGTAAAATTCGTTTCTAAAAATTTTTTTTACTATAAAAAGAATTATCTATTAAAAATTGATGTAACTGTCGCTTAAAAATATTTATATTAAGATTTTTCTTAATTAACTCTGGTAATTTATTAAAAATTATGAGAGGAAAATCGTCGGAGCTCTTTTACAAGTTTCGGTGTGATACTTCGGAATTACAAGCGAGTTTCTTCCGCGGGTCATATAACCGTGATTTTGGCCGACGATTTTGATTTTGAGATAAAACTGATCAATGTGTGCAACCTCTAAATATTATCCAATTTTCTTGAAATTTGACATATATACCTTTTACATCACTGAGATTCGGGGCGTAAGCAAAGTCATATGAAAATCACATCTTGGGAAAAATGAAACACCCTAATATATATATATATATATATATATATATATATATATATATATATATATATATATATATATATATATATATATATGTCGTGCCGACAGAATAACTGATGAATTTCCTTTAATATTTTCAATCTATAAAATTATTATTTAAAATTAATTCAAAATTATTTATTTAAAATTTAACATTTCCTTTGATTATATTTCATGTATTTCCTTTTTATAAAATCTAGTTGAAACTAGTAAAAATGCAAAATTCGCAATTCACATTTAAGTAATAATAAATCAATGCTCTAGAAACTTCGTTCCAAAAAACGGCTGTAACGCATTTTTGCTAGTTAAGCAATAATATCTCTATAAATATGTAATTTCAAAAAAATAAAAATTTTGTTCTGGAAAATTTTTTATCAATTTTAACTCGTTACTCTGTCCGTCGGTGTTTTGAAATTTTCAAAGAAAATTTGTAAACGTAATAATGTTTCGATTGTTGTACGTAATTCTGATCATTATTGTAATTGTAGTGTTTTTGTAAACTTATAAACTTTTCTCAAAATTAATTCTAAACCTTTGTGAATTAAATTTTAATTTTAAATAAATCTTGTTAATTTCAAATTAGGACTTATTTGTTATAAAAAACCTTGAAATAAATTTTAACTGAAGCAAACTTCTTAAAATTAAAATAAAACAAATCAAAAGAAACTAAAATAAAATTAAAATTAAAAACTTAAAATAATAATTAAAATCTAAAGATAAATTACAACAAATAACAAAATAATTAAATAAAAAAGAAGTCAAAATAAATCTAAAATAATTAAATTAAACAACGAAATTATTAATCATTTAAAATAAAATAAGAAGTATTTAAAAGAAGATCATCAAGTAAAAGTTTAAGTAACCCAAGTAAGTCCGAAAGCATCAATCTACTCCAGAACTTGGTTTCTCCCGTTTATCCTAAAAACTTGAGTGGCGATCACCCTTAACTGCGGATCCCAATAAATCGTCGTAGAAGAAGGATACTGGGTATAGAGATCGTAAGACGACCGTGAGTCAAGTATACTTTCTCGTCGAACCGCTTCAGCTTCTCGGGACAGGACATATATATATATATATATATATATATATATATATATATATATATATATATATATATATATATATATATATATATATATATATATCTATTATATAAAGGAGAAATACCACTCATTCACTCACTCATCTATATAGAAATCTCCAAAACTACAATAGCTACAAACTTGAAATTTGGCATGTAGGTACCTATTGGGTCGTAGGCGCTCGCTAAGAACGGGTTTTGCAAAATTTTTTGTCTAACCGTCGAAATTTACGAAAAACCGTAAGATATTAATTTTTTATTACTGTAATACAGCAGTCTGTGGCCAGTTTATCAAAAAATCATAAAAATTTTAGATAGTTGCTAAGTAATTGTAATTTGAGATTTTTGTATATAAGTATTAATAAATATTCCTAGAGATACTATCAATAATATTTTTACCTGTGACTACTATGAAATTACTTATTTACTGTGCAAAATACTATTTGTATCCAATATGGTTTTATTGGGATATTGTAATAATCTGAAATTTTGTAACCAAATATTTTACTAATTTATCATAGAAGATGAAGGATTAAAAATAATAATTCAACATTCTTCCGTAGAATAAATTGTTTCTTTATTTTCTCTATAAAAGATACCGAAAAATTTTTGGAAAAAAGAGAAAATAAAGAAACAGTTTATTCTACGGAAGAATGTAGAATTATTATTTTTAAACCTTCATCTCCTATGATAAATTAGTAAAATATTTGGGAATCTTAGGTTAAAAAATTTCAAACTATTTGTATCCTTTAAAGAAAATAGACAACTGGACTGTCCAGTTATCATCAATTGGCATGTGTGTCTGCTCTTCTCAGCAAATTCCATAAAGATGAAATTTCCATCGGGCCGGGCTCGGTCATCCTGATATTAAAAATGAAATATGGACTTTACTTATCTGTCTTCAGTAGTTTCGAGAAAACGGTAGCAGGTATCAAAAAAATGATATAACAAAACTATAGGTAAAATTGGTATAAGAATCCAAAAAAAAGACGATCAAAGTTGAAGTTATCCTGTAGGACCTGAGAACCCCCAAGAAAGCCTAAAGTAAGCAACTGGACGTATCGTTACCAAATTTTTGGCTCTCCAAAGAAACCCAAAATAAATGGCTGAACGAATCTTGACAAAATTTTTCTCAAATAGTACTGAGTTTCTGAAAAACGACATGAGGATAAAACCCCCCCCCGTGAGCTTTGCGGACCCAAAAAACCCTCCAAATAAACGACCAAACGGATCTTATCCAAATTTTTCTCAAATATTACAGAGATTCCGAAATAAATTAATGTGAATTCTGAAATATTCTCCAGACTTTGGGATCTCAAAATGTCTCACAAATTACAGTTCTCTTGAAATTGTCACTATGCATATCTAACTACCTACGATAAGATCTCAAGGTATGGAAATTAGACATGTTATTGAAATATGAATATAGCCAATTCAGAATATTTGATTTGAAATTAAGGTGAAGTTGGAATGAATCATCCAGCGCTATCGAATTAAACAACTCTATACTCTAATTAAACCACTTGACTCATTTTGATAAAATTTTATGAAAATTAGACGTACTATAAAAATATGAATATGACTTGAAAATATGAATAATATTTTTGTGTCGTCGAGCGAGCGAAGCGAAGCACATAAGGAACTGATTTTGTACAAAATTTCAAAATATCAAATTTAAATGGACGCGTGGTCACATTGTCCGTTAGTTACATCAAACAGAGAGCGAATTAAAAAACTGAAGAAATTTGACAATTTTTACTCAAGTACTGTTGAGATCTCTGTGAAAGACGAAACTGACGTTAAAATGATTTCCTGGGGCCTTGGTGCCTTGAAGGGCCTAAAATAGAAGCAATTCTAAGACTGTTGGTATAGTAACTATACTAAGTTCTTACGGTGCGGAAATTAGCCATGCTAATAAAATTTGAAGATAGTCATTTTAGAGTCATTGGGCGAGCAGGGTCAAGTGCTATAAATAATTGATTTTGCACAGAATTTTGGAATATATGATTGAATTGACCTATATAAATTTTACCTATAATTCAGATAATTTTATGCGAACGGAGCGAAACACTAGAAGAAACTGATTTTATAAAGAAATTTAGAATATTTAATTTAAATGTAAAGTGACATCAAAATTAACCCCCAGCACTATCTAATAGAATTAAGATTAAACGGTTGGATTTTGAAAATATTTTATGAAAATTAAATATGCTATGGAAATATGAATACGGTTAATTTAGGGTTATTAGGCGAGAATTATGCTCAGAATTTTAGAATATCAAATTTGAATGAACCTCGAGGTCAGAATTGTCCCTCAAGGCCATCAAATAAGCCCCAAATTAATTGTGATATTAAAATTGTCCCCTGCTATCTTGGTGCCCCAAGCAAGGCTTAAAATGGAAATACTCCTAAAACTATCTATTGATACGGGTATCTAGCTACATAAGGGTGCGGAATTTAGCCATGCTATTGAAATATGCAGATTGCTACTTTAGAATCGTTTGACGAGCGGAGCCAGGTATTATTTCCGAATATCTAATTTAAAATTGATCATTTGACCAATAGTTAAGATAATTTTACGTGGGTGAAACCACGGGTCACAGCTAGTATATATATATATATATATATATATATATATATATATATATATATATATATATATATATATATATATATATATATATATATATATATATATAGATAGATAGATAGATAGATAGATAGAAATTTCTGTATTTACAATGAAGCTTCAATTCGGATTTTATTGTTTCTTGTTTTCTTGATATTTATCTAACAAGTAAAGGTCCCGAGGCCGGACCTATCGATTTTGATGAAACTTAAATATGTTGTAGAACACTAAAAACTAAGGGACACGTATTTTTTTTTATCTGCGGAAAAACGGTTTGAAGGGGTGAAATCGCCCTCCAAAAATTGGGGTAAAAATTTAATTTTTCAAATATCTCGAAAACAGTAAGAGATAGAGCAAAAGTTTAAATTGGCGATATTACTCTTTTTTAAAGAGCTATCTATTGATATGCAATTTGTTCAAATTACATCAACAGGGGTGGTTGGGGGTTAAAATTTGGGGGTTAATTTTGCAAAAAAGGGGTGAAAGATAAACAATATAAAAATTTTGTTTACAGATTTGAAATCTACGTCAAAAAATCTAATTGACCTGTTTTTGCTCAATATCCTAATATTAAGTCTAGGGGTAGTTAACTAGAGGGTGACTGTGTCGAACAATCGTACTATTTGGGTATTTCAAGAAGTTCTTCTTCATGGAAAATAGCTTAAGACAATTAGAATAACGTAGAAATGAAATTCTCGAATTCAAAATTGAGTTTGAGCAACATTGGAGAGTGGGTGAGTCACCCTCTTAAATTACATACTAATTTACATACACTAATTTTTGCAATTACCGCACTGACAGGGGGTAATAATGTCACAATAGATGTTTCTGAAGTTAGACTATCGTATATAAGGTTTTTATTAGGTTTCGTTATTTTAGGTTAGGTTATGTAATTTTCGCTATCGATAATTTTCGATAAGGAAAACTATAATATCCATTAAAAAACAAACCTAATAAAAACCTTACATATAATAGTCCAACTTCAGAACCACTTATTGTGACATTATTTTACCCACTATCAGTGTGTTAATAGCAAAAATTAGTGTATATAAACTATAATGTAATTTAAGAGGGTGACTCACCCCCTCTTCAATGTTGCTCAAACTCAATTTTGAATTCGAGAATTTCATTTCTACGTTATTCTAATTGTCTTAAGCTATTTTCCATGAAGAAGAACTTCTTGAAATACCCAAATTGTACGACTATTTGACATAGTCACCCTCTAGTTAACTACCCCTAGACTTAATATTAGGGCATTGAGCAAAAACAGGTCAATTAGATTTTTTGACGTAGATTTCAAATCTGTAAACAAAATTTTTATATTGTTTATTTTTCACCCCCTTTTTGCAAAATTAACCCCCAAATTTTAACCCCCAACCACCCCTGTTGATGTAATATGAACAAATTGCATATCAATAGATAGCTCTTTAAAAAAGAGTAATATCGCCAATTTAAACTTTTGCTCTATCTCTTACTGTTTTCGAGATATTTGAAAAATTAAATTTTTACCCCAATTTTTGGAGGGCGATTTCACCCCTTCAAACCGTTTTTCCGCAGATAAAAAAAAATACGTGTCCCTTAGTTTTTAGTGTTCTACAATATATTAAAGTTTCATCGAAATCGATAGGTCCGGCCTCGGGACCTTTACTTGTAAGTAGTACGTTCTAATAGCTTTATAAATTGGGCATTCTAGGATAAAATGCAATAGTGTTTCAGGGCTTGTAAGGTTACATATTTCGCACAAATATTCTTGTTTCCATTTATAGGTGCTATTATTAGCC
Organism: Brachynemurus nebulosus; assembly: GCA_035578155.1. Taxonomy (NCBI): domain Eukaryota; kingdom Metazoa; phylum Arthropoda; class Insecta; order Neuroptera; family Myrmeleontidae; genus Brachynemurus; species Brachynemurus nebulosus. The sequence goes on from JAPWDM010000004.1 coordinate 50,367,897, forward strand.
TGTAATTTAATTATATATATATATATATATATATATATATATATATATATATATATATATATATATATATATATATATATATATATATATATATATATATATATATATATATATATATATATATATATATATAAAGCGAAATTGACTGGCTGTTTTGAGTTGACAGAGGGTTCTTAATTTAACAACTGGGTAGCATATATTCAAATAGTTGTACTGATAGTCGTTTATTTCAAATAATTGAGCATATAAGTTACTGTAGGTAGTGAGAAGCCCGAAGACTATCCAAGTCAATTTCGTGCTATTTTCGACTGAATAGTTTCTACTGGTCCATCAATTGTTGCTCTAATAACACTCGGCTGTTGATTTTGCCAGGCGTGATCCATTCCAATATCAAAAAGTAGTAACTTCAATTGTGTACACCAGTTGCCATCTTTTGCGTTTTGTGATAAGCTGTCAATTTGCTTTAGACGCTCAAAACAAACCTTGACTAGACACTGATCATTCTCTCTGGCTAAACGGTACCAATATTTCAGGATTGTTCGAAATATTTGAACTGGCAACCTTTTTCTATTTGTTTCCAGCCGTACCATAAAATTAGGAGTGTTTTTAGGTAGAGTTAAAATAGATTTTAAAAATCGTATTTGGACTGTTTCTACCATATCAAAGTAATTATATGCCCATATGTCCGATTCATACAGTAATGCTGCTCTAGTTATACTATCAAAAAACTTCATTTTGGATGACCACGAGTCAGATTTGATTGACGAAAGTATTTGCCCAATGCGACTATTTGCAACATTTGCTTTAAAAAGTGCGTTTTTGGTGGGTTGAAGAAACTTGCATGTAGCAGTGAAAGTCACTCCCAAGTACCCATATTCCTGACAGACTTCTATTGTACTATCACCATATTTAAATTTAATTAATTTCTTGCACTTGGATGACCTACGAAAAACTAATATTTTGGTTTTATTCGTATTTACTACCAGTTTATTGTTCTAACAATACGAGTTTAGATGTGACAGCTTCTTTTGAACATCATCTGCCGAGTGCCCGAAAATAATAATATCGTCAGCATAGCACAAAGTTAAAACATCATGATGCTGATTAATATTCATACCACTGAAACCGGCATTCCGAAATGATGTTTCCATGTCCGATATAAAAAGGTTGAAGAGTAACGGTGACAAAGTTTCTCCTTGCATTATACCAGACAGAATTGGAATTGAATTTGTTGTTTTAAAGTTTATTTTAATTTTAGCATTTGCTTCTTTATATAAGTTCATGACTATTCGGATCAACTTTCCAAAAATTCCAAAACTATGCAGTTTCTTCCATAGCAGTTCGTGGTTTAATAAGTCAAATGCCTTCTTGAAATCTACAAAAACTACATATACTTAGTTACCTTTAATGCGCGTATGCAACATTATAACTGTATTTAAAATGAAAATATTATCAATACAGCTACGACCTGGTTGAAAACTGTTCTGAGTTTCTGGTATTAGTTTCTTCTTGTCCACCCATTCTGTCGGTCTTTATTTATAATGCTTGTAAAAAGTTTTAATATTGTATTTAAAACAACGCGATTGGACGATAGCTTGCGGATGTGTCGTATCTCCAGATTTGTGTATTAAGGTTACCTGTGTTTCTGACCATTTCGTAGGAATTTGTTCAGTAATGATTATCTGATTGAATCAATTTAAAATGTAATGCATCCAGTTTCGTGGAAGATGTTTATAAAATTCGTATGGAATTTTGTCCGTTCTAGGTGATTTATTGGTATTACTACTAGAAAGTGCTATACTCAACTCGTCAAAGGATATTTTATTGTCTAAATATATGTGAGTAGATAGGCTATGACAGTTCTGTGACACCGTAAAACTAACCATCTTGAACCCTTTTGCCAATGTTTGAAATCGTGTAAGTTTACGGTACTAGTGCAAACCTTAACCTTTGATCCAGCACGTACCGAGTAATGTATTTAAAATTTGTTGTTGACATTTGACCCCACAATCGCTCATACTGTTGGCCTTGAAATTCGTAAGAGATGAGTCATTACCAGCAACCAAATTAATTTATGTTAACCCATTATACGCCATCACAATTTACTTATAACAATTTGGTTTTGTGTTAACCCATTACCCGCCATACTTTTTGAATGCAAACCTAACGCATGCGCAGACTGAATTTAAGTACACGACGCATGCGCAGACTAAATTTTAGGTTATAACTTGATAGCTGGGGTACACTACCGCGTCAAAATGTGGGGGATACCCTAACTCGGGGGTGGCCCCAAACTTTTGACACCGTACTGTACTTAAATTTTTGGTACACTGCCGTGTCAAAAGTGCGGGCCCCCCTTAACTGAAAAAGGTATCCGATCACTTTTTGAAGCGCACTGTACTTATTTTTTGTGTGTACATGCAAGCCTTAGCCTTTAATCTCACTTAATTGAGTCATCTTAAACGAAAGGTACACTATCACGTCAAAAATGTGGGATTACCCTAACCCACGGGGTGGCCTCAAACTTTGTACTGTACTTAAATTTTTGGTACACTGCGGTGTCAAAAGTGCGGACCCCCCTAACCAAAAAGGTATCCGATCACTTTTTGAAGCGTACTGTGCTTATTACGTGCAACTCTTGGCCTCACTTAATTGCGTCATCTTAAACGAAAATTGGGAGGCCGCTTCCAAGAATTGTTATCAGTATAAGTTTGTTTATCTTAGCTGAATTATAATTATTCTATGACTCATACAAGCGGGGATTTTTGTTATATTTGTTTATTTATATAATAATTTTGAATCATGTAATAATTTTAAAATTGTTTATTTAAGATTTGTCTGAGTCGTCAGTTTCTTCGTTAGATTTTGAATACGAAATGAATTTCTCGGAATTTTAAATTTATGGCTTAACATTTCCGTTGTAAAAATTCTGGTCATCGTAAACGAAAATTAAGAGGCCGCTAAATTTTGTGGGGGCACTGTACCAAGTGCTAGCCGCAATCATGACTTCAGTCTCCAGGGTCCAGACTCCAGATTTCTGACCGATTATATATTAAGAATATGTTATGTATACACTCTGTATATCGCTATTTAATTTTAATTTTATAAATACATACTATTAAATGTTGTCTTTATGTCAACAAAATCTAACTAAAATAATTTATCACTTTTATCAGCATTGGAAAAATATTTGCTTAATTAGCAAAAAAGTAATATGTTTGCAAATACATTCGTATATATTACTGTACAATAAATACTTGGATTATTTCTTAATATGTATACGATAATTTAACTATGTTGTTTAATATAAAAATTATAACATCATTAAGATTTGCTAAATTTTTTTTATAAATTAGTGGTTTTGGGGTAAAAAATTTATAGAATATCATCTTAAAACTTACATCACACATACATAATATAATTATGATATACAAATGCATGATTAGAATAAAAAAATTAGAATAAAAAAATTTCATAAGATTTTTGTCAATACTTTTATAGATTAACGAAAGTAACTTCTTGCTGTAAAAAATAGGGGAATTCAGGGTAATAATTAAATAAAACGCACATAATTTTTTTTTCAATTTTATTTATAGAATATGTATACAAAAAATTAAATTGCTTAAATCTATATATTACTTAAAATCTATTTATTTTCCATATAAAAATTTTTTAAAAGAATACAATTTTCTAATGAACAAATTTTATCTGAATGAAGCATACAGCGTCTTGAATAATATTCATCTCGCAGAATGGAAATCTTGGAATGGAAATCAATGCTACTGAACGAACTGACTTTGGAAACATTTCTTCAAATCTACAAGTGGATCAATTTGACTGTGCTGAAAAGTTATGGTGCGAAAATCATACAACGCGCCTGGATTTGGTTACCATCCGATTATCGAGCCATGTTTCAAGAATGTGAACCATGTTTTGAACATTATAATCGACCATGGCAACAAGATCATATTGATGGACCACCTGGTTTAAAAATTCGCTGTGAAATGTGTAAGAATGGCGTGAAAATGGAGGAAAACTTTCAACCGCCTGTTGGTGAACCATTGACATTTGCAACACGGATTTCACACGTTGAAGACATATTTCTGACTCATCCTTATTTGTATACAAAATTCAGAAATTTCGATATGTTATTATACTTAACAAAACAACTATTGAAATATGATATTTGGGTGCAACATCTGTATGCATATATGATACCCGAATATACACAACGAATTTGTCAAGTATGGGATCAGTTACCTGAAAACATGAAACAATTACGTTCGGGTGTTATTGAATATATAAACAAATCATACAATTTTTAATATTTATTTATTGTAATCAATATTTCATATACATTTATTGTAAAAAAATATTTCATATACAAAACATTTATTGTAAAAAATATTACATATACATTTATTGTGAAAATATTTTGTATTCATACTTATATTTTAAAAATAAAGAACAATAATTATTTACATATATGTGTTATTTATTTGAAAAAAAAAAACCTTTTTATCTTACAGGGTTAAAAAATATAAAAATAAAATATACAATTCAATGAGGAATAACTGCTGCTTCTTATACGGTTATGTTTTTCAAAATTCAGTAAATTCTTAGTATGGATAATCAATTAATCATTATCATCATCATCATTATCATCATCATAATCGCTAGCATCTTCTTTATCAGTTTCATCCAGATAATCACCTAGTGGCTCAATAACGTCAGCCTTTTGAAGTTCGCGAAGTATAGAGAATATTTCTCGACCAACAGTAGTTTCTTTTAAAGCATTTAACTCTTTGATTAAATCTTCTCGATCGTAAACGTTAAACAACAACATATTTTTATTTTCCTCTAAACTTCATTTTGCTCCCGGAATGACTCATTTTGCTCCCGGAGTGACTCATTTTGCTCCCGGAGTGACTCATTTTGCTCCCGGAGTGACTCATTTTGCTCCCGAAGTGACTCATTTTGCTCCCGGAGTGACTCATTTTGCTCCCGGAGTGACTCATTTTGCTCCCGAAGTGACTCATTTTGCTCCCGGAGTGACACATTTTACTCCCGGAGTGACTCATTTTGCTCCCGAAGTGACTCATCTTGCTCCCGGATTGACTCATTTTGCTCACGGAGGGCCTCATTTTGCTCCCGAAGTGACTCATTTTGCTCCCGGAGTGACTCATTTTGCTCCCGGAATGAGTCATTTTGCTCCCGGAGTGACTCATTTTGCCCCCGGAGTGACTCATTTGCTCCCGGAGTGACTCATACACCTTATCATGATTAAAGGGCTCATATACATTATCATGGTTAAAGGGTATAAAATAGTTAAACTTACACAAAATATTGTCAATTTACCGGTGGTTGTCAAAGAGTTAACATCTCTTTCACTGAAAAAACAATTTCGTGGTAAAACAATTGCATTTCGAGCCATGATAATTTACAATTCAGAGCAGTCCACCGCTAAACAACCTAGCAAGGGACTTTCGAAACCTAAGATCATTAAACGTAAAACTTTTAAGCGGCAACACATTTCACCCGAAAATTTAGCATTCCTTAAATCACTAGGTCTTAAAGTGAAAAGAACATGGTACTCACCAATGTGCTAATTATTATTAACAGTTTGTAATTTGATGGTCAACTAGCAATAGCTATTAGTAGCCGTTTTCGAATATATCCCACAAATTAACTAACTATCCTCACCAATTTTTGATTATTTTATATAAGTTGTGGATTGTGTGAGTAAATTCAGTTCTACGGTGGCGATCAAAAATGACGTTTCTTGACACACAAGGCTATCAAGGAGCTAACAACCAATTTTATTTTAAAGAAGTTGGTATCGTTGCGGAAAATTCGGATGAAATATTACATCTTATATTCGACGCACCGTTTGATTTCAACGAGTTGCCGAAGAAATATGAACGGGTTGCTGCACGTTGGCTTTGCCGAAATTGGCATGGCATACCTTGGTCGTATGGATTTATTCCGTACAAAAAACTTCATACCATATTGAAACCTATATTAAAGAAGTTTGATGTCATATACGTCAAGGGGGGTGAAAAAAAGAAATGGATTTCAAGTTTGTTTGATGGTACCGAAAACCAGCCGTGGATTCTGAATCTGGAAGAAATATTTGATATACCGAAGATTTCCATTCTGCGAGATGAATATTATTCAAGACGCTGTATGCTTCATTCAGATAAAATTTGTTCATTAGAAAATTGTATTCTTTTAAAAAATTTTTATATGGAAAATAAATAGATTTTAAGTAATATATAGATTTAAGCAATTTAATTTTTTGTATACATATTCTATAAATAAAATTAAAAAAAAAAAATTATGTGCGTTTTATTTAATTATTACCCTGAATTCCCCTATTTTTTACAGCAAGAAGTTACTTTCGTTAATCTATAAAAGTATTGACAAAAATCTTATGAAATTTTTTTATTCTAATTGAAAAGCATATTTCATTATACACCCTGTATAAGAATACACTCATGCATACATGCATTTATACCTGCACCCATCTATACATGCATTTGTATATCATAATTATATTATGTATGTGTGATGTAAGTTTTAAGATGATATTCTATAAATTTTTTACCCCAAAACTACTAATTTATAAAAAAAATTTAGCAAATCTTAATGATGTTATAATTTTTATATTAAACAACATAGTTAAATTATCGTATACATATTAAGAAATAATCCAAGTATTTATTGTACAGTAATATATACGAATGTATTTGCTTGCAAACATATTACTTTTTTGCTAATTAAGCAAATATTTTTCCAATGCTGATAAAAGTGATAAATTATTTTAGTTAGATTTTGTTGACATAAAGACTACATTTACTAGTATGTATTTATAAAATTAAAATTAAATAGCGATATACAGAGTGTATACATAACATATTCTTAATATATAATCGATCAGAAATCTGGAGTCTGGACCCTGGAGACTGAAGTCATGATTGCGGCTAACACTTGGTACAGTGCCCCCACAAAATTTAGCGGCCCCCTAATTTTCGTTTACGATGACCAGAATTTTTACAACGCAAATGTTAAGCCATAAATTTAAAATTCCGAGAAATTCATTTCGTATTCAAAATCTAACAAAGAAACTGATGACTCAGCCAAATCTTAAATAAACAATTTTAAAATTATTACATGATTCAAAATTATTATATAAATAAACAAATATAACAAAAATCCCCGCTTGTATGAGTCATAGAATAATTATAATTCAGCTAAGATAAACAAACTTATACTGACAACAATTCTTGGAAGCGGCCTCCCAATTTTCGTTTAAGATGACGCAATTAAGTGAGGCCAAGATTTGCACGTAATAAGCACAGTACGCTTCAAAAAGTGATCGGATACCTTTTTGGTCAGGGGGTCCGCACTTTTGACACCGCAGTGTACCAAAAATTTAAGTACAGTACGGTGTCAAAAGTTTGGGGCCACCCCGTGGGTTAGGGTAATCCCACATTTTTGACGTGATAGTGTACCTTTCGTTTAAGATGACTCAATTAAGTGAGATTAAAGGCTAAGGCTTGCATGTACACACAAAAAATAAGTACAGTGCGCTTCAAAAAGTGATCGGATACCTTTTTCAGTTAAGGGGGGCCCGCACTTTTGACACGGCAGTGTACCAAAAATTTAAGTACAGTACGGTGTCAAAAGTTTGGGGCCACCCCCGAGTTAGGGTATCCCCCACATTTTGACGCGGTAGTGTACCCCAGCTATCAAGTTATAACCTAAAATTTAGTCTGCGCATGCGTCGTGTACTTCAATTCAGTCTGCGCATGCGTAAGGTTTGCATTCAAAAACTATGGCGGGTAATGGGTTAACACAAAACCAAATTGTTATAAGTAAATTGTGATGGCGCATAATGTATTAATATAAATTAATTTGGTTGCTGGTAATGACTCATCTCTTACGAATTTCAAGGCCAACAGTATGAGCGAGTGTGGGGTCAAATGTCAACAATAAATTTTAAATACATTACTCGGTACGTGCCGGATCAAAGGTTAAAGTTTGGACTAGTACCGTAAACTTACACGATTTCAAACATTGGCAAAAGGGTTCAAGTTGGTTAGTTTTACCGTGTCACAGAACTGTCATAGCCCAGCTACTTATGTGTGCAGTATTGTAGATTTGAATTGATGTTGATATATTAGCTGCGTAAATTTTTTACAGTACAGTTCGCATTCTTCCAATTATAAATCGTTCCTGTTTGATCTATGTCTGCTAAATGTGTTTACTGTTTTCCAAAAATCGACATAATTTTTTGTATTGTAAATAGTATTGACTATTTGACTCTCGTAGCTTTTTTCAGGGGCGGATCCAGCCTTCAGCTCAGGGGGGGGGTCAATTTTTTATGACTTAACACTCTGGTCGTTATTGTAAATATAACAAAGGGTGCCCAAATCTGTATAGAATTTTTTTTATGTGAAACTATTGTAAATTCTATATTAATAAAAATCAGGGGCTAATCCAGCCTCCAATTTAGGGGGAAGGGGGAGTCAGACTTTGGTCGCTATGCAAATTTAACAAAAAGTGCCGAAATCTGCATGAATTATTTTTTTATGTGAATGTTTTAGGTAACTTTTATGTTAAAAATTTAATAGAGTAAAACTTAAAAAATTGATGTTCATACAATTGCGCCAATGTCAACGAAAAAGTTTAGTTTATTTTTACAATTTAGCATATTGTGAAAGCTACAAATACAAATGTTAGTACTAAAGAAATGAAATACTCGTATACTTAATTTAAAAAAAAAAATGATTTATTTTATTAATTAAATATCAAAGTCTAGTTTCCTTTTTTCCTTAGCGAATCCGTCGATAACATTATCAGGGTTAATTTTAATGTCCCGATGAATATTCAGAAGAGCTAGTCCAGTAAGACGCTCCTCACCTATCAATGTTCGAAGCCAGGACTTCAGACAGCAGAGCGCTGAAAACGATCTTTCTGTTGTTGCTACACTTATTGGAAATGTAACCAAGATTTTTAAAATATTCTTATATTTGGATATAAATCTTCATCACAATACCTATATTTTTTCAGTAAAAATTTTGCTTTATTTATGCACTTTCTAATTTCTTTTTTGTTAAATTAAAGATTCCTAACACATGTGCAGTACTTATACTGGTTATTTGATAAATGGTCATTTAAAAAAACAAAAAATATGTTATTCCCTCCTATTTTCAAAAGCTCCTATTTTCAAAACCTCTTGGTGTCGTCGATCACTATCCCTTGCCATGGTTTTCGATTTTAGATACATCCCCTGTACAAATTCATAAATTCGGCAACAACTTCGAAAATATAATTTGTCCAAAATGAGGTGTAGATGACCTATTTTTGGTCAATGCAGGTGACAACAAAAAAAAGGGTCACCAACTTCTCATTTTTACATTTTAGAACAGCCAAGCCAAAACCTGCCTCGATGTACGTCTTCTCTATTGCTATAGACCCCCATTTACATCTTACCGAACCCCAATTTTTTTTTTGCCAATATGGACCCTTAGGGGTCAATATAGACCACTTTGGGAACCACTGAGTTAGATGCAACGACATATATTTTTATATTTAAAAAAAATTAAGTACTTTTAGTGTACAATAATTATAGAATTTTCTACGTGTGTACATTACATTTTAAAATTCCAAGTTAAAATTATACTGTTTAAAAATACTAACCACTAAATTTGTTTGTCGAAATTTTAAAATTTATTTGTTAACATTTATTTTTTGGAGCTCAGGGGGGGGGGGGGTCATGACCCCTATGACCCCCCCCCCCCTCTGGATCCGCCGCTGGCTTTTTTTGCTAGTTTTAATAAGCTTTCTATACTTGTTTCTGATATTAATATAGTCACCTAAATGAGGCTCTGAGAAATGATTCCTTTTAGCATGTCTGTATGTTTTTATTGTTTCCTTTCTAAGAAGATGAAGATCAGCATTGAACCATGGTTTATTATTTCGGTAATTATGACTACCAATTAACATAGTTTTCGTGGTGAACATTGCAGTATTTCTGGCTGTTTCAGTGACACAGTTGATTAAATTTTGATACAGTCTTTCAGGATTTTCATCATGATTATATATTCCAGGGGACTGGCTCATTAGGCTTTGATATATTGTAGCATTTTCGTCGTTGCATTTAAGTTTTTCAAATTTCTCTTTGGTAGAATTATGTACTTAAGAATCTAAAAAAGAAGAAATATAAAAAGTATTTATGAGATATATAGTACAAAGACAATGGGTAGAATCACCTGATTCATTATGGACACGGAAGTCAGTTACTGAGCTCAGTAATGCAGCATTTACCCACGCTAGATCGTTCACACTCGCTTAAATTGCAAGTGTGGAAGATTCACATTTTATGCCCTACCGTGGGGGGGGGTCTGGGAGGGGGTATGGAAAACCCCTCAGATAAAAGGAGGGTCCAGGGGCTCTTCCCCGGAAAATATTTAAAATTTAAGGTCTAAAAACACATTTTTTGTGCATTTTTGCGCCTTTTAGAACATTCAATTTATGCCTCTCAATTTCATTTTTTATTGATTAACTTTATAGGTTCAATACTTTTTCTTGTACTTTAAACCACTATTATGTTAAATAAACTAACGAAAGCTTTTGGGTCACGTTACAATGATTTTTACACTTACTCAGTACTCAACTCAGTACTCACTTGCAAGTACTCTCATAATAAATAGCTAATGAGGGAATGACCATCTGCCGGACCTAAGATAAATGTCCAAATTTCATAAGTAAAAGAAAATAAAACAACAGAACATAATAAACCAATAATTACAGAGTTTAATAATTGCGCACACGCAACAAAAGTTTATTAACTATTAAGATATGTACATCGTCCCTTTTATTATACATTTATGCAAGGGCTTTTCTTGCTTTCATTTCAGAGAATGAATTGACTATGTCCAAGTAATCAATTGACTGAATCAGCTCGTTTTCAATTGATAAAATTGAAAGGTTGTTAAGTCTTTCTTGAGACAATGTTGACCTGAGATAAGTTTTTATCAACTTCAGCTTTGAAAAGCTTCGTTCAGCGGAGGCGACCGAGATGGGCATTGTGGATACGATCCGCAACGCTATCCACTAGTTGACATAGGCATCCGTGCTTCCGGTCAATGACAAAAAGTTTAGGATATCCATTGGAGACTTTTTACCTAAAAAATAATAAAATCATGAAACTCTTCAAGTGTAATTTTTAGATAAGATATCATGAAAAAGTTTAGAATGGATTTGTCTATAATTATCTTTTTATGTTATTTACATGTGTACTGAAGTGTCAGAATAAAGCTAAACAACAAGGATCAATATAACTATATATAAATTAATTGTGTAACAAAATTGTAAGTTAATGCATTTATCTGGTAAAAGATAGAATGAGGTAAGAAGTGGAATTTAACTATACATAAAGCTATCAAGTTTAAAGCGTTAATTTGGTAAAAAATATTATAATTAAAGTATTAGGATGGTGAAATATTAATATTAGTTTCAATAATTGATACTACCTGTTAACTTAAATTTCAATATTATTTTACTGAGAGTACTAACCTTCCTTGGGTAAAAGTTTCTGTATAGAAACCAGCTCGTCGCACAATTCGTCCCCTCTAATGTCACTTTGATCATTCCCAACTGACATTAGCTCTTCGAGTTTTTGCATTTGATCAGAAGTGTTTGCCTATCGGGTAGTTTGTCTAGCTTGAAGAGAAATTCAAATTTTGAAGTCTTGGCCTTCAACTGCTCAAACCTTTCTTCCACAGCTGAATAAGCAGTATCGACTAATGTAAGAAAAATTCAACTTTAAATTTTTCTTGTGGGTCAGTAAGAGGTTCGTCTCTACCCTCATAGTCAAAATGTTTCATATTCCTCCTGGGTCTGGGGGTTTTGAATTTCGCCTCAACTTTCAGCTCTTCAGCTAACTCTTTTGCTTTCACCAAACTAGATACAAATCCATTCTGACGAAAGTCGACTAAAAACTCTGAAATGGATTTTAACTAGGGATGTTATGGATATCCGTAACCGTAACCAAAACTACCGGATATCCGAAATAATTACATATCCGAAACCAAAACCGTATCCGAAAATAAAAGTTTCGGATTTGTTTCGGATAATAACAGACAACTGCCGTTGGAATACTGAGGTTAAATCGAAGCAAATTTTTGCTACATATATCTCTCTTGATAGATTTCAGTTGATTTGTGTTTGGCTTTCACTTTTTGGGGTAAAAATTTTCCCTTTTTCTAAAAAAAAATGTTCACTGAAAGCAATTATTAAAGTATACTAGGTTTAAAGTATACTAGATCAATCACAATCGAATTTTTGTCATAGGTAATTTTTATGAATATGTACATATGGCTTATGTCAAGAATTTCATATTTCATTTTTGATTCACTGTTAATTAATATTACTAGCCCTCCACTCGCACGTCTCTTTGAGTAGTCTCTAGTTGCATTAGAACTGACAGTAATATAGTTGTTCAGGAAGTCAGGCAAATTTATATTAAAAGTTTCTAGCCAAGTTTCAGTTAGACAAATTATATTGGAATCTCTTAATATATTTTTATGTTTTTCATCAATTTTAGTAAGTGAATTAAATCCAGAAATATTGCAATAAGATATCTTGAACTTATGTTGATTAGAATCGTTATATGGTAGTAGGCTGGTTTCGTTATAATCGCTAGTTAATTGCTATTGGGTGGATCTTAGCCTAGATGTTGATGCATCACTGAAATACTAGCCGATTGTATGCGTGCTTGATTTGTGCTTTTTTAAGTTTCTTTTTCTCTTTTTTTGTGTCGTCGACTAATTCTGCTGGTTGAGTAAACGGCGAAGTTTCTGGTTCTGGATCGGAACTGCAGTCACTACTAGAATACTCTTTCCCATAACGGTTTTTTGAGTTGTAAATAATTGGTGTTGCGCATTTTAAATCATGAATACCATATTCGACATCATCTAAAACCAGTTTATTGTATTTTAATCCTACCTTCAGGAGGGGATAAGGTTAATTCGTACAAAAAGGCATATTTTCGTTATTTTTTTCTGACGACACAGTTAAAATCTCTTTATTAAAACCAGCGGTACATTAAAGTATGACTTTCAAAGAATATTGTATAAAATTTTCACGAAGAAATATTAAAAAATACAGTAATGGCAGCAATTATTCGGACGTGTGTCGGAAGAAAGTAGAATTACGGTGCCGCTCATAAACTTGTTGCTGGATCATCCGAAATAAAAAAATAAAAGTTCATTCGTTAGATAATAGTTTTCCTCAGGTAACGCTGGGAGGGTTTTTCAAAATTTCAATTTTTCACTTTTCTGGAACACTTAAAAATTTTTTGTGAAAAAAAATCGGCTAATTTTTTATTGTAAAATAAAAATTATTAACAGATTTGAAAAAACTCTCCAGCGTTACCTCGTAAATTATGTACAGAAATAGTGTTCAAAATTTCAAAAGGATTGGTTTCAATTGATTTCAAAAGGAGTAGTTTTGAAGTTACGAGGGGCACCGACTTTGAAAACGTGAGCTGTGGGGAAAACGCTTTAAAGTTTTGAGCACTTTAAAATTCTTGTATAAAACTGATATAGAATACTTACTGCTAAATTAATTTTGAACCCTACACTGACAAAATATACAGTACAGGTATAAACACGTTTGTACTTGCATTGAAATTTCTATAAGTGATATATATATATATATATATATATATATATATATATATATGTATATATATATATATATATATATATATATATATATAGAAAGAGAGAGAGAGAGAGAGAGAGCAAAACATGTGCGAGGTAACAACAAAATTGCTTATAACTTCATCAATTTTGCTCCAACCAACTTGAAATTTTGAGACAATATTCTTGACATATTACATTTTTTATTTTTTTAACATTCAGTTAAAAAAATAAAAAAAAAGCAAAAAAAAATTATTTTAATACCTTACCCCGTCCTTAAGACCCTTTTTACGCGCATCTTTTAGGTACGGTGTTAATTGTTGGCGATCGTTTAATACTTCTTTGCTATAGTGCTCAGTTATGTAGATGTTTGTGTCTTTCAGGGTTGTTTTATTTTTGATAACTTTGTTGCGTATAACTTCATTTTCAAACTTAACTGGTAGCAACGGTTTGTCTTTTTCACCTATTGACTGTACTTGTTTTATCTCTTGAATGTACTTGTTTTATTTCTTGAATGTATTTGTTTTATCTCTTGAATTTTTAGAGTAAATATTCAAAATACTGTATTTTCTACAAATAAGGTTTCGCCATCTAGTGATCTTGTAAAAAACGACAGTGGAATTTATTTTAGTTCAGTTTTTAACACTAATATGTCAAAATGACCCCCATTTTTCATTTATATTAACACTTTCAGTCCTATGGTTTCGGCATCCGAAACCAAATAAAACATCGCCAGAAGCCGACCGCGATCAATGATTAATTGATTAGTTGGTTAGGCATTATGTGTGCGATGTTTATCATCATTCATCACACGGATGTGTTCCTACTCACACAAATACATACCAACATACACTACTCTTTTGATTTCTATGTATAAAAAATTTTAAGATAAACAGAAAATACATAAAAAATATAATTTATATTTTTAAATAAAATTGATTTGAATGTCAGTGTATATGTAGTATGTACGTATCACGTACGTATGCTTCCAGTTTTACACACATATGTTGAACTGTGTTGAATCTATTCAGTGTTTGAATCATTTTATTTTATGTATTTGTTTATATAAAGTTTTTTTTTTTGAATATCGCAGGCTTCCGGGGAAGTTTACTATGAAAGTGCTCGGGCCTCATAGTGTTAATATGTAAATGTCAAAACTATTCCAGTATTGGATCACGTTCCAGTATGGGGGCTTTTATGTTATTCCGTTTAATAATAAAAAAAACTATTTTAATACTTTTTAGGAAGGTTGAAAAGATCATACAGAACTATCAGTAAAAGATAACGGTAAAAGTTGTGAAGTCCAGTTACAATGTTCGTGGTCCAATTGTTAAAGAGTCGGATGCTCAAACCGTTGGCCCCCAGTTCAATTCCTGCAACGTTTATTAAATTCCAATATATATTAAACAGTTTTTGCTGAATGGTATCTTTTGCGGTTGATCAGTGCTTATTTATAGAAACACATGCCTTATAAGTTTCAACATTCTCCAGTTAATTTTCGAAGTTAGCGCAATAAAACTATACGAATAATTTTTATTAGTCCAGTTAAGAGATTATAAGAGCTAAATCACCTTTTTGTTTGATTTAAATATAATTTATATATAAGTGTATTTCTATTCAGTACAGATATAACCTTTGTATGTAACTTAAATCATGTACGTAAAATTACTAAAATTGTATATTATAAATAGTTTTAATTTCTTTTTGAGTCTAAAATATTTACTTACTGCTTTAAAATCGTAAAATTTTTAATATTTTTTTGTTGTTTCGGAGCGTATCATCAACTGGTAAATAAAAAAATATTGATTTGGAATTGCAAATAATGAAAAATTATCGCCATTTTGACAAATTAGTTTTAGAACTGAAATAAAATAAAATAACCATTGCCGTTTTTTGCAAAATACATAGATGGCGAAACAATATTTTTACAAAATACAGTATTTTGATTTTTTATTTCATCGAATATTTAAACCATTCTGTGTTTCCTACTTTGACATTCTATGTATTACTACATGTCACTCTATGTTATAGAGTGACATCTAGTAATACATAGAAATTTTGTGTATAGGTTATGTGAATAGCTAGCCACTGCTTTTTGGAGGTTTCAACTTTTAACCCCCACGATTTTTACGCCAATATTTCCTCGGTTTTTTTGCCTTTTTTCTAACACACCTAGAGACTCTCTGAGTAAACCTAGAGGGGCGAAATTTTGTATCTGTATTCAGTTAATATCGATGGTGTGCCCATTATGGATTCCATATTACCTTGCCCCCCCTTACTTCTCCCATTTTTACATCGGAATTCAATAGCATTGTTATACGTGGTTAAATGTGATTTATTTTCATAATAATACAGTTGCCATATATTTAAAGAAACAAATGAATTAAATACTATCATTTATCACAAATGCATACATATATGTAAGTAATTTTTTGCACGATCGTGTATTTTCATGCATTTACCGATGCTGTTGACAATGCTGGTAAGTTACATTTCCCGAACGTTTTTTTATATCCATGGAAACCAAAAAATAACAGTGCGGTAAGTGAAATAGATGCGTGGTAGGTGAATAGGAGTGTGGTAAGTGAAATTGGCTCAAAAATGATTGTAATTATTTATTTATATTGAAATTAAAAGTACAATTTGAACAATTGGGAAAATATATCGATTAATATGAAAATTTTCACTAGTTTGCACATTATTATTATTATTGTTGGCATTAATCTTCTTATTTTATTGATATTTCAAAAGGTCGTTCAATCATTAAAATTTTCTGTGGTTTTCATAATCTTCTTTTCATTTTACGAGAATAAATTTGCAGCCAAAAATAAAATGCTTCATCAATTTCATTATTCTCACTAATATTATAGTTTAATAAACTATTTTCGTCAATTTTTTTAACAGAAAATTCAAAAAAGATATTCACGCCAGTGAAATATTGACACTTAATTTTTTATTTACAAATATAGTTGTCAATTGTCACTACAGAGATTCGTATTAGTTGTTATGAATATTTATAATATTTATTCAGGGCATTCTATGTCATAACATAGAAATATAAATTTCACCTATATTATCCGAAATTTATTTTATTTAACATATTTTTATTCTGTAATTATTTTAAATCGATCGTGCAAAAAATATTATACAATACACGATGCGTTAAGTGCATTTACTGATCTCGAAAATTGCAAAAACTCGACCCTGCGGGTCTCGTTTTTGCAACATTTTCTCGATCAGTAAACGCAACTTACCGAACTTATATTGTAAAATACTATTAAAAATGTTATTGATGTCCAAGGTTTACTAAATATACAGGTTGCGTAAATCACAGCATTTTTAAAATACCCAGTGGTCTGCAATTCCAGGACCGTACTCAGTAAAATTAAATATACATTTACACTTGTAAATATGGTAGGAAACATCCACTGTTGTTCGAATATATATTGACACTTATTTTAGAAAATCTTTCTATAATACGTTTTTTAGAATGCCTTTCAATAATACTATGATAGTAAAATACCTTCGTCTTCATCTACTATTATGTTTTGCTCACTCTTGAAATTGTTTTAAACGATATAAAAAAATACTTGAGTTTCTCTCTGTACAATATTTATGTATAAACAATGATAAGGGCGAGAGAGATAAAAAATTATATTTTTATGTAAAAATAAGTAAAATATTTACTTCAATTAACGAGAACTACTTCCAAAAAAAATTATTAAAGTATCTAATTAATAATTGACTCAAATACACGCAAAATATTACGAACAAATGTCAGAAAAAAATAAAAATCTCTATTAACAACAAAGTAAGGTAGTTTTCGTATCCTTAATAACACATATCTGATTGTAAAAATTTGCGAAGACCATAATGTAATTACATTAGCTTAACGGCATTTACTTAACCATTTGTATATCTAATAACTATGATTGATGTCATATTTTATTTTATTTATAAAATATAAATTTTGGATTTTTTGGATAGAAAAATTATCTTCATAAAGGCCTTCCAATTCACTATTTAAGGTCCTTTTTCAATATTCAAAAATAAAACACAAAGGCAATTGACGGATAAGCAAGGGTAGGAATGCCCTCGTACGAATTGTATTGCCCTTTTCCTGCTAACTGCTATCGGCATAAAATAGAAATTTTCTGAGATTCAGCACTTAAAAACTTAAAATCTTTTTTTAAAGCCCCGATCACCCGGACACTCATCATCAGATTTGAAACCACCAAAATGACAAATCGCTTATAGATTTTCAGTCACATTTAGGTATCTTAAAGATACCGAAGATGGGGGAAAAAATTCGACTTCCGTGATGGGTCCTCGCTGCTCTAGGCGTTTTGTTTTTATAATCAAAGTTTCTGACACAAAAAAGTCCATTCCATGCTCCCAAGGATAACATATTTTACGATTGTACATGCACAGTAACTATCGTTACTCTGATTTTATTGAAATCCATAGGGGACCATATACAGCTTCACCCCGATATACTCTCAAAATTTGAAAGAAATGGGACTGGTACTACATAAAATAGCGACATTTACTAGGATCATTACTTCAATTGTTATGAAATTCATAAGAGACCAAACCGTACAATTTCTACTTTCATCAAAAATGATTGAGTAATTCTGAAATTCCGAAATGATGCCACTTGGTGGGATCTTCGAACACACCGACGGACAGACAGAGAGATCAACAAACAGTTACGAAACCGGAATTGTCCCGGAAGATTTAAAACGCAAAATGTGTGTGAAAATTTTCATTTTCCAGGGAACAAAATTTTCATATTGCAAAAGTGGTCACTATGCTTCCGGTATTTTATAGTACTCTTGGAAGCAAAATTTCATCATAAAATATTTCGCCTTAATTTAAGTAAGAAAAAACTACTTAAAGAGTACCTATTCTAATACTCTAAATAAGGATTTTGTACACTTCAAGAATTATGTTCTTTATAGAACAGACAAAAAAATTGCACGAAAAAATACTACAACTTTAATTATACCTTAAGGTAGGTTTGTAGTATTGTATCAACATTTAACATATTATATCATATATTTGATTAATTCACTAAAACAATATATTTTCGAATAATAACCAAACAAATTGTCGTGTTAAATTCAACATTTAGACAAAAGGTTGACAGATAGGCATAAATAAAACACAACACAACAAATACATACAATGAAATTAGTATTTTTTATAAATTATACAATAATTAAAGTTTGCATTGTAAAATAGCTAGCAAAACATATAGGTATACATAACGTAAGGAATACAGGCGGCTGAGGTCTTACTGCGCATACTGAATACATGGTATAGCGGTGGTGACATGAGATACTTGATGAAGATTTAGTACACAAAGTTGTATCTGTTTGATTGATAAGGAAAGGAATATATGTGCGTAATACATTCTCTCTCAGCCGTCTGTATTGCTTGTGTTAAATATACATATACCTAAAAACGTATGTATGAATTCTTGTATCATATATTTGTATGAATGAATGTATACTCTTTGCATGTACAATAGAAATGGGACATTATTTCAACTGAAAAATCACTCTTATTAGAACAACTCAATCATCCTGTAAATTTTAAAGTACTGATAACATTATGTTAATTTTTATGGTGTTAGTTTTCCAGTCGAGTTGTATATTTTATTTGTTTGGTTTGTAGATTCGGCTCCAAAGTCTTAAAAGACACTTATAGTTTAACCATCGCGTTAACTTTACGATGAGCGCTTAGATAGTGGAGGCTTACGAAATTTTCCTGCATTGATCCTACCGGCTGCGCCAAATATAAACTCGGCGGAAGGTAATGTTTAAAAAAACGCCGTGAACAGCGGGGTCCCATCACGAAAGTCGAATTTTTCCCTTCATCTTCGGATAGCAGTTAGCAGAAAAAAAGCCAACACAATTCGTACGAGAGCACTCCTAACCATGCTTATCCGCCAATTGTCTTTGTGTTTTATTTTTAAATATTAAAAACGGATCTTAACTAGTGAATTGAAAAGCCTTTATGAAGATATTTTTTTTTCTAAAAAATCCAAAATATATATTTTATAAAAACAGTAGACTCTCGTTAATTCAAACCTGCGATAATTCGGAACTCTCTATAATTCAAAGGTATCACGAGTTCCCTACAAAATCTCTTTATATTTCGAACTAAAACAATACATTTTTATACACTTGGTAATTCGAACGAAAAACTCATTGTTACGTAACAAAACGACGCGATAATTCGAACTAATCGGCGTCAAACACTCGACCATTCAAAGTTGCCGAGAGAAAGAGACAGAAAGATTGTAAGTACATTTTGAGACAAGTTCAAGTTCATTCATCGCAAATGCTTAAAGACCTAAAATTGTTACCTGCGATAATTCGAACCTCTCTATAATTCGTAATATTTTAAGAGTCCCTCGAGTTTCGAATTAACAAGAGTCGACTGTAATAAAAACTGACTTTAATATATTTTTTATTGTTTGTTTTTGTTTAAATTACAATATCTATTACAGTTTTTTTCACTTTTTTTCAAAATTTACCTTGCCTACTTATATTAGAATTAAAATAAATCATTTTTAGTCGAATTTTTCCTTGAAAAAATTAGACTTATATAGCCAATACGATAAGAACGGCGAGAGGCGAGTATATATATATATATATATATATATATATATATATATATATATATATATATATATATATATATATATATATATATATATATATATATGTTAGGAATTAAATATTAGTTAAATAAAACAATGTTATTAAGAATAATTATTTATTTTAAAATCATTAAAAATGTATAAAATGATGTGTAATGAACTATTTGTCTCGACATACTATAAAATGCATTTTATAATATACATACCTATGCTAACCGTACACAGAAACAGAAGAATATTCTATTAGAATTTAGAATATACATGACACTGCACATTGCTGTTGTAATAGATAGACGCATCTTCATTACCTGTAACATAAAATTATAGTTTTGATTCTTAAATTATATTAATTAGTAAAATTATCTCAGTGTTTTACTTACCTTGTGTTTTATACGTACCTGCCTTAAGTGAAAATTCAATTTTTTTTCATATTTATTATTGAAAAATACCGGCCACGCTCAAATGGCAACTCTCAAAAAACTCACGTGGTACATATATATATATATATATATATATATATATATATATATATATATATATATATATATATATATATATATATATATATATATATAAATATCACAGAACAAATAGAACGAATATAACTCTTTTCTTAAATAGAGCGAATATATCTCTTTTCTGCAATCACTTATGTGCTTTTATGTGCATCTTAGGCTGCTTAGTGTCATTTGCTCAGTACCCGTCGCTGAGTGTAAGTCAGTCAAACAACAATGCATTTGATTGTTGTTAGCATTGTAGAACCCGCACAAGTATCACACATATGTATGCGAACCAAGGTCACGTGCACCACCGTTCACGCACACTAACAGAGTTTACCGCACAAATACAAGGTAAACACCGTGCACGTATACAACATATTTTCTATCTCAAGTGGTTACACTGGTTCCAGTAGTATAGAGATAGATATTTTTTCTCTAGTGCTCTATGATATATATATATATATATATATATATATATATATATATATATATATATATATATATATATATACCACGTGAGTTTTTTTGAGAGTTGCCATTTCTATTACAGCCAAATTTTTATTATAGAAATGGTAATGGAAAAGGTTCTTTTCTTGGATGTAATGGAAATGTAACCAAGAAAAACACTATCGGTTGAAGTAGGTAGGTACATAGGCAAATTTTTACCGCCTAACTGATAAAGAAAAATTATAAAATTAAACTTGGGTAAAAAAAATTGTTTTGCTTATTTATGTTGTTAATTAATGAATGCATTAGATCAGTTTTATCGAAAAATTAATATATAGTCTCATTTAAAAATTTATAAGTCTGTATCATAGCTCGAAAACCATAAGAGCTACAAAGCTTCTGACTATACAAATCGGTTGCCCCCGTCGATATCTACAACGCTCATTTGAACAATTTTTCGATTAAGTCAGCGGTTTGGCTGTAATAAAAATGGCAGTTCTCGAAAAACTCACACAGTATATACATATATATATATATATATATATATATATATATATATATATATATATATATATATATATATATATATATATATATATAATATATATATATATATTATGCATATATATATAATATATATATATATATATATATATATATATATATATATATATATATATATATATATATATATTATGCATATTATTCGCTATATTATGCACAAGCATAATATATATATATATATATTATGCTTGTGCATAATATAGCGAATTTTCTCCTGTTAACTTATTTTAGTTCAAAAATAATTTTTCAGAAAACTACAAGACATAATAATTAATAACAGTGAGATTCTACGTTTCTGAATGAGATTCTGGGTTTTCAGACTCTTGTCTAATAAAGACTCCACCTTGAATTTTTTTTTTTTATCTACAAAATCATCAATCTACAGAAATCAATTTATTAGTTAGGAAAATAATTCAAATATCACTGACAATAAATATTTTTTATGAGTTTAAAAAAATCAAAACGACATTGTTCATTAAATTGCGTAAGATCTGACTCCGAATAGTTAAAAGTGGTCAAATTGGAGTAAGCTAGTAAATGCGATGACAGATATGACGAATTTATGAGGACTTTCTTGTATTACAAAACCAAAGAAGTGGAAACGCGTACTTTTTTTAGTTAATTGTACTTTGTTTTTTTGCACAAAATTTTAAAAACACCTTATTTTCTTAAAAAAAGTTTCGAACTCTAGTCATAGACATCTCTATAAAAAGTTCTCTTACTAAAAATAAAACTCATAAAACTTATATACCAAGTACTTAACATCTTAATATTTTTAGTAGAATTTTTCAACTGAACAAAAACAATAAAACTTTTCCAAATAGGTTGGAAATGTTTCGATCAATTATCTACAACATATCCAAAATTCAACTTCCTAGGATGATTTGGAGGGAGTAGAGAAGAAAAACCGATTTTGGCTGGATCTAACACGCCCCCAGCCCCCCAGAATTAACGTAGAGCGTTGAAATTTGGTGTGTCGATACAGTTCGTACCTAGGTTATCATTTTTGTAGGCTTTAATATTTTACGCCCACCCCCCTCACTTTTAAGCTACAATTTCATGCTTTTTCGACGTTTTCGAAGTTTGTACCACTCGCACAGGTCACCCAAATAAACCTAGAGGGCTGAAATTTTGTATTCGGATTGAGTTAGTATCAGGAGGGTGCCTTTTGGGGGTGTCGACTTTTAATCCCTACCCCCACCATTTTTATACCAAAAAGAACATGATTTTTCTTGATTTTTAACAGTTTCGTTCGGGTCAAAATCTCCCCAAATAAAAAATTTTGTGTACAGGTTAAGCTAATAGCCAGACACTGCTTTTTGGAGGTTTCAACTTTCAACCCTTACCCCCACGATTCTTACGCCAATATTTCCTTAATTTTTTTGCTTGTTTTCTAACACGTCTAGAGACCCTCTAAGGAAACCTAGAGGGCTGAAATTTTGTATGTGTATTCAGTTAGTATCCAGCTAGTACCTTTTAGGGAGTCCACTTTACTTTTCCCCCCACTTCTCTCATTTTTACATCGGAATTGAATGCTATTGTTAAATGTGTTTTAAATGTATTATTTTTATTAGCGAATTTCCAAAACTGGAAATTCAGCTTTTACGCCAGGTGTCATGCTGCAACCTAAACCCGGGACCATATCAGAAATATGTTTTGAGGTCCCTAGAATACGAAAATGATATTCACTAAAATTTATATATATATATATATATATATATATATATATATATATATATATATATATATATATATATATATATATGTATCCACGCGATAACTCTCGAACAAAACGTTTAATGCTTATGAAATTTTGTGTGCGAATTCGATTTTCCAAATCGTTGGATGAGTTCGTTAGCCAGACATGTCGGATGCCCAGAAGTAGGTTTTCCGGGCGTTTTTTGTCAACAAAATGAGTTTTTTGCCAGAATTAAGCAATTTTTCAAATTTTTTTTTACACCAAGCCATAGTAAAAAGTAAAATGCATCAAAAATGTTTTTATACCGTTGCTCTAAATTATTTACTTTTCGAGAAAAACTAGGAAATATGTCGTTCTCCATTTCACTCGCACTCGCATTCTTTTTTTTTCTGTCTCATTTTGTGCGAGCTAAATTCGAAAAAAACCGCTTTATAAGTAGCGTGTCATGATTTTTTTAATCCAATTTAACGATTCGGCCATATTCTATTTCTCTGTCAGTTAAATGTTTTTATAATGTATCTCTGTTCCATTTTTTTTTTAGATAAAAAAACACGGCGCAGCTTTTTATGTGATATGATCAGAATTTAGATTATATTTACACCTTCCTAAAATTAATAAGAGTTTGCTTCAATCGTATAAAATTACGTTAAATCATATTCAAACAATAATATTTTTACGTAATTTTCTATCCAATTGACAATACAGTTATGATTAGAATTGTATAAAGAGAGTATTCTAATATTAAATAATTTTGCACATTCAATTTTTTTTTTTAACAAAGAAAAATTTTTTTAAATTTTAACACATTCTTTTATGAAATTTCGATTAAGAAATATTAAAAAATTTTAAAGTGAATCATTTAAAAAGAGTTAAAAATAAATTAAAAAGGAAACATTTCTCTATTTTAACATATTTGTAAAGAAAATTTTACAGTTTACTTACAGTTTTTTGAAAAAATGTAATAACATTTTTACATACAATAAAGATTATATTTGAACGGTAGGAAATCCACAATTTTTTTTTTATTTCTTTAATTAATTATTAAATTTGGTTTTAGAAGAAAATCTTCGTCTAATTCGCTCCAAGCCGAAAGTATAGCCACTAATAAGGACATTCCTCTGTTAAAATAAATGGAAAATATATTGAAATTTATTTAATGAAAGCCATTCATACACATTTTTAAAATATCCTTTTGAATTATATAACAAATAAAATCTGTGTAAAAAAATCTAATTGACGTGTTTTTTCTCAATTTTCAAATATTAAGTAAGGCTCGTTAGTTAGGGAGTGATTGTGTCAAAATATGGTAATTTTAACCCTTTTTAAAAGAACATTTCGATTTTAACAATAAAAAAAATTTAAAAAGTGTTTTCGTTTTTCCCGGATTACCAAAAACTTTTCATAGGCATATCTGTGACTAAAGTTGCCTCCCTTTCTTAAGAAAATAAAGTATTTTTAAATTTTGTGCAAAAAAATAAAACACAATTAACGAAAAAAAAGTACGCGTTCCCATATTTTTAAGATTTTGTAGTACAAGAAAATCCTTATAAATTCATCATATCTGTTATTGCATTTACTAGCTTTTACGCAATTTAATAAACAGTATCGTTTTGATTTTTTAAACTCATTTAAGACATTTATTGTTAGTGAGACATATTTGAATTATTTTCCTAACTAATAAATTAAATTCTGTAGACTGATGTTTTTGTAGATAAAAAAAATTCTAGGTAACGTCTGTATTAGACAAAAGTCTGAAAATGGACGTAGAATCTCACTGTTATTAATTATTATGTCTTAGTCTTTTGAAAAATTATTTTTTGAACTAAAATAAGAATAGGAGGAATATAAACCTAGGGGTAAACGACAGGGGTATATAAACTTTATTTTAGATTCTACGTTTATTTTTACAGAAAATCATCAAGTACCTATTATTTATTTTTTTAATGTATAAATACAAAAAGTTCGAAATTATTTTATATTAGAATTTCAATTTTGCTCGACCCTACGGGTTGTCCCCATTTACTCTTTTCTCGTCTCTTTTGACCCCAATTTTTCATAGAGAAGAAATTATACGATTTTTGTTAATTTTTCAAAAACCACGGATATTTTTAAATTTTTTTGGATACTGCTGATAAAGTAACCATCTTCGCGTAAATTTTTAATATATTAAAGATTAGGTACTCATAAAATAAATACAAAAAATACGGTGTGAAGTCTGAATGCGTACCTATTCATCCTTGTCTACGGTAGCACATTTTTTATTGACATAAATATTAGAAACGCAGGAAAAGAGACCAGGAATCAACATAGAAGTGGATTATGGTACGATATATTTTCTGAAAAAAGTGCTTAGGACCAAAGTTATAGAGTTCAAAGTGATGCACTTGATGATGACTTTGAAGATGACATTGAGGTCAATTTCCAAAGTCATTTGAAAATCATTTAATATTTTTCAAAAGGAGTAGTTTACTTTTCATCCCTAAATGGTTCAAAGTATATTCGAACGAATTTCACATGCAAGATAGAAAATAAGTGATAAAGAAGTAATTTTGAAAAATACTTGCTCAATCGCAATCGGAAAAATAATAGTTAATCATATGTTCAATTGAATTCCTAATATGATAACTATAGAGTAGCAATAAAAATTTTAAAAAATTTTGAAAATTTCTAATATAACATAAAGTTAATGTTTAACTTACAATTGGAGTGATAGTAAATCTTTTCTTAACTTTACTTCTAAAATTACTTACAAAAATGTTTTCTTCTAATTTTTTCTATAAATTTGCGCCTATTTTTCCATTTCGTCAGGTTTTTATTTTTTTATTTTAGAAAAATAACGCAACAAATCAATTTTGAAGATAGATTGAGTCAATACATGAAATTACTGCTTATAGGTACAGGATATGGTCAAAGTTCGGCAATGGCTAATCATTTTCAACTGACCTTGAAAATCGATTTCAGGGTCACTATCAAGTAAGTGCATCGCTTTAAATTCTACAAATTTGATACTCAGCCCTTTTTTCAGAAAATATGTCGTTTCAAAAATATTTAGCTATAACTGTTTTCATCTACAGAGGTTGAATGGTGTTTTCTACCCCTAAAAAGCGTATTTAGCCGAAATAAAAAAAAAAAACACGTATTTAATATTTTTCGCTGTTTAATAAGTATGTTAAGTTTCATTCAAATTGGCGAGTATTAGTTGGGTAGTGTTATTTGTCAGAATGTTTTGCCAATCTAGTTTTTTCAATATTTCTTTGCTCGTTTTCAGAATTTGTATTTTAATTTCTACGGACAAATAACTCATTCTTTTCTTCGATTTGAGTAACTTTTATTTGCTGATGTTGACCATTAATTGATCGAAACATATCAAATATTTTTCAATGATTTTTTTAGCGAATGTCGAAAATTTTGAAAATTTTTTCACCGTTAGTAAGTTAAAGTATTTGAATTCATTAAGTAATTAAATGATGTCCACAAGAACCTTACGGACTACCATAAGTTATATGAGATCTCTAGGACCCGTTTTTTACTGTTAGGATAAACTTTTTACTAAAATTATTTTAGATGAATAAAGGTTATGTTGTATGATTTCCGCCAGGGTTTACTGTTTCCATTATTGTAAAAAATAAACTAACCGACCGATTTTGAAAATTTTTTCACTGTTAGAGAACTAAATTATTTTAGATGGATACAACTATGCTGCACAAAGTCCGTTCGGGTTCTTGGGTCCCAAAAATATCAAAACTAATTACCCAGCCGATTTTAAAAAATCTTTTACTCTTAGAAAGCTAAACTATTTTAAATAGGTACAGTTCTTAGATGAGATCCGCCAGTCCCCAAAATTTGGAAATTCGCTATGTTATGCAGATGCTGCGACAGGGGTATTCTAAATACAAGTAGGCGAATAGTAATTTTAAAAAATTTAAAAAAAAGTGAACTTACTTTTATAACAAATGAAATATATACATATTAAGTAATTTAAAAATGTTATTAAAGTCACTGTTTATTTATAAATTAAGAATTTTGGATTTTTATTATTTATAAAATAGAAATTTTGGATTTTTTTGGAAAGAAAAAATATCTTCATAAAAGCCTTCCAGTTTACTATTTAAGTTCCTTTTTTAATATTTAAAAATAAAACACAACGGGAATTGGCGGATAAGCATGGGTAGGAATGCCCTCGTACGAATTGTGTTGGCTTTTTCCCTGCTAACTGCTATCGGCACAAAATTGAAATTGACTGAGATTCAGCCCTTAAAAACTTAAAACCTTTTTTTTAAAGCCCCGATCAACCGGACACTCATCATCAGTTTTGAAACCACCAAAATGACAAATCAATTGTGGACTTTCAATTACATTTCGCTTGTAGACATTCAATACCGAAGATGAAAGGAAAAATTCGACTTCCGTGATGGGCCTCCGCTGCTCACGGCGTTTTTTTTTTCTTCAGAATCGTGTTCTACGGATCCGAAAACGGATCGCGCCCCTACTCTTCTCAACCCGTTCTTATCGTATAGGCTGTGTAAGTCTAAGTTTTCCTAGAAAATTCGACTAAAAGCATATTGAATCTGTTCTAGTCATTATGAAACTTTATCGTTGAATCACTAGTATCGAAAAATTTGACTCGAATCCCATCACTAATATACGGTACATATTATGTACGTATACCATTTATACATATTTTTGTAAACAATACAAATTTATAATGCAGAGCCTCGTTTAGACGCATAGCAGTAACGATGATGACGTGGAATATGTTATTCTATTTATAGGTAGGTATTCTTCCACGTATAATTGTACAATAAGTGGGAAAAGACGCTTATTTCTCACGAAAATGGGTTTGTTGCGCAAGCCCGCAGGGCGAGTGCAATAATTCATATGAGTGAGAAATAAGCTTTTCCCATGTATTTTACACTATACTTTTTCTACGAGCACATTTGTTTTTCGTAAAATTTACGTTACTATTTATTTAAATAAGTAGTAAAAATTTTTTTAATTTATAATGTCAGCGATAAGAAGTTCAAATATTTGCCAAAGCTTACTTTGAAACTATGGAAACGATAATAAATAATTAACTTACATGTATATTTTTAGAATTATTTATATAGCTTATATATTAAATTAACGAAGCAGCTACTTTTTTATTATGTTGAGCCGTGGGAAATAATTTCGCACGCTATTTCCACACGGTGTGAGCAACAGTGAATTTTTACATATAGTTAGCCGTGCGCAAAATCTTACTTTTAATAGTAGGAGTAGAAAAAATGTTTTTAAATATTTATAAACTATATGTAATATGTAGTAGTAGTATAAATATACCAGTCAAAAATATTCACCTACTATTAATATTTATTTTCTGTTTTACCGAATTTCCGGAATAGAAATTCAGCTATTACCGTCGTTCTCACGACGCAACTTGAGCCTAGGGCTATAACAGAAATATGTTTTGAGGTCCCCCAATCCAAAAATGATATTCACTAAAATTTATATATATATATATATATATATATATATATATATATATATATATATATATATATATATATATATATATATATATATATATATATATATATATATATATATATATATATATATATACAGTCGACTCTCGTTACAAATATTACGAATTATAGAGAGGTTCGAATTATCGCAGGTAACAATATTAATTTTTTAAGCATTTGCGATGAATGAACTTGAACTTTTCTCAAAATG
This sequence comes from Brachynemurus nebulosus, assembly GCA_035578155.1. NCBI lineage: Eukaryota > Metazoa > Arthropoda > Insecta > Neuroptera > Myrmeleontidae > Brachynemurus > Brachynemurus nebulosus. The sequence goes on from JAPWDM010000004.1 coordinate 50,397,204, forward strand.
TAATTACAATCTGTCTGTCTCTTTCTCTCTGCAACTTTGAATTGTCGCGTGTTTGACGCCGATGAGTTCGAATTAACGCGTGGTTTCGTTATCTAGCAATGATTTTTTCGTTCGAATTATCAAGTGTTACCAAAAATCTATTGTTTTAGTTTGAAGTATAAAGAGATTTTGAAGGGAACTTTGAATTATAGGAGCTTACAATTATCGAATGTTTGAATTAACGAGAGTCTCCTGTATATATATTAACACGATAACTCTCGAACGGAATATTTAATTTTTATGAAAGGGCATAGCCGGGTAAGATAGGGAAAACGGCCATTGACGCAAAATTGATTGTTCTTATATAATACTTCTTAGCCCCAGATACATTCCTGTCAAATTTCAACCCTCTGAGGCTAACAGTTTATGAATACACAAACAGACAAAAATTTTCAAAAAAAGTTTTTTTTTACGAAATTACTGAGCCGATCTAGCTTTATCTGCTGTTTGTCTTCTTCTGTTAACACGATGACGGGTTATGGGGAATTATAACAAAATGACCAACGGGTATACTATTTTGACAGCTAATTAACTTTGTATGAAATTGTTGACGTCGTAATACGTGGTGTATGAGTTAATAAAATTTCACTTGACATCTTACAAAGAAAACAACTCTAACAGAAGAGAAATCAATATCTATTTTGTTTTATTAATGAAAAAAGACAAACAGCAGGTAATGTTGGACTTGAGTAAATTTAAACTAGTTTATCGTAGTTTTGAATGTAATTGTATTATTTTAGAAATAGGGTAGATATTTTACTTTATAGCCCTTTTTATACATAAGTAATATATGTAGTACCTATCATGGCATGCATTTGTACTGAAATATTACTATGTTCAACCAACTAAAATTTTTCCGTAAAAATATATGTTATAGAGTACTAAGAGGCATATTATTGAACAAAAAATGGTGAGTGTCGCTAACGCGTAAGTGCCAAAAAAAAATTTACTTAAATTTAAAAATTTAAAAAAAATTAGTATAATAAAGGGATATAACGTTAATTTTTTTTTCTGTTACTTTGTTTAAAGTGGGTGCAAAATATATATTAAACTCAAATAAATCGGCTCAGTAATTTTGTCAAAAAAATTTTTTTTGAAAATTTTTGTCTTTTTGTGTTTTCATAAACTATTAGCCTCAGAGGGTTGAAATTTGGCAGGAATGTATCTGGGGCTAAGAAGTATTATTTCCTATAAAAACAATCAATTTTGCGTCAAGGGCCGTTTTCCCTATCTTACCCGGCTAGGCCCTTTGGTGAAAAGTTTGGAAATTCAAAACTCTTGGTTGAGTTCGTTAGCTGAACACGTCGAATGCACAGAAGTATGTTTTTCGAGCATTTTTTGTCAACAAAATGAGTTTTTTGCCAAACTGAAACAATAGGGAATATGCATATAACTCAAATAAATATTAAATATATTTTTTTTTTACTCTAGTCGTATATGGAAACTTATTTGTGACAGTCAAAAACCTTTGAATTCGTAAATTTTAATAAAAAATAATAATATTTTAAAATGTAAAATTTTAAATGGAATTTAAACAAAACTAAATTTGCTGACGTAACTCGGCATGGAAGCACATTCCAGAAGAAACAACGGAAATAGATAAACAAACTTTGTTTCTTTTCATTATTTACTAATAAACGCCATAAACATATGTCTCGTGCAGGTTAGATGTTTTTATTTTGCTTAAATTTCCTTTCTTTTTTATTTTATTTTCTTTGTATATTTAATTATATTCATCATAAATTATAATTATTAGCCACTCTAGTTTCAAGATTAAATACTAGTTATGCCAGGATACGTCATTTCCGGCGCGCGCAATGCAATCATGTTTAAACTACATTATATTATGACAATAAAAAAGATAATTTTTTAAAATTACATAAGGGTACTGATATTTTTTTAAAATATTTTTTTAGAGTTAATATTAGTTCCTTTAAAGATTTAAGTAATAAAAAAAATACATGCATATTCTCTATTTTTCAAAATTTTCTTTATACTATTCAAAAAAAGGGAAAAAATAACATATGATGAGTTTTTGTACCATTGCTTTACGTAAACTAATTTCAGAGAAAAATTAAGAAATTTTTTAACAATATTTACAATGGAATATTAGCTATCCAACTTTGCTGCGTGGCAAAATATCTCCATTTCAAGTTTTAAAAATCTATTTTTTCACAAAGAAAACTTTGCAGGTGGTACGTAACGAAATGTTTTTTAAGAAACGCAAATGAGAACAATAATCGATCTCTGTCGTATCCGGATATAATAGAAAAGCCCCAAGTTCATTTTTTTAAATCCGTATATTTTTTAAATACCTCTACACCAGGATATGTAATCCGTACAGAATTTTCACTGGAGAGGATATTTACTTTTGTATTCCACCTAGCGCTGGCTTGGCTATGTAAAATTATGCCACAATACAGGCTACCATATATCTGTTATAAAAGATAATTACAGCTTAGTCTTACTGATGATAATATAAAATATAACTGGTTAAGCGAATTAAAGCAGTACTTTAGTTTGATAAACCAATTAGATTTTTGGGAAGTTATGAATGTTAATTTGTTCAAATCTAATACCATACAACTAGTATCGAAATTTTAAGACTATTTTCACTCTACAGAAAATAATAATTAATAGTATACGATCTTCGACATATACACCATTTTATCGCCAACTACAAATGGACAGTAATAATAAATTAACTAAACTTTCACTTTCCGCTGAAAAAGCTCAGACTGGCACATCAACTTCGTACTATCAATAGCCGTGCTTTATCATTTTTTGCCAGCGGGAGCGGGCATAATATTGATCCAAACATGATCTGTTCGATCTATAATTTAAAGTTACCGGAGTCTTTATAGCACATCCTCTTAGTTTGTCCGATTTATAAAAGTTTACGTCATCATTTCCTTGAGAAATATTTATTAATTCTAACAGAAATTAACACTGAAAATTTCTATCCAATTTTTTTAAATTTCAGTAATCCTCAACTACTAACCGACATTTACCATTTTACGCTCGTTTATAATAAATGAGTAATGAAATAAATTATTTTCTGCTAATTCATAAATACTAAACGTTCTCAAGGTCATGCTATAGCTCTTTAACAAATAGAACAAATACAAAAAATGTAACTTGATCATTGTTTACTCATATGTGAATGGTTGGTTTTGGGGGTGGCATGGTTGACTGTTTCGGGGAAGGTTTCATTGATGTTGTAATCAATGAATATATATATATATATATATATATATATATATATATATATATATATATATATATATATATATATATATATATATTTTCTTCATCTGAATTTTATCTTAAAGTGGTCAATTGTGCCACTTTCAGAATTGACCATACATACATATATAAATTATTGGGATTTACATAATTACATACTTAAATAAAAAATAAATAAATTAAAAGAAAAGAAACTATTAGAAACGATACCAAGGAAAAAAGAAGATATTTGTTGTTATTTAGCTATTATAGTATATTGTTATTTAATATTTAGATTGTATTAAGGGTGTTCATCTCATACCTCGTAAGCTTCATGTTTAACATTGTTTGGTTCTCTCTTTGTTATTGGAACTGCAAAAATAAAAAGTCTTTTGCGGAATGACAGGAATACCTCGAAAGCTATTCTTGTTATAAATTACTTCTTTGCCGCACTTAAATTGTTACCAACCTCTGTAATAACATTTTGTTAAATACATTATTTTTCTACTATACTACTACTAATCGATCTCTCTCAGCTGAATAATATCTATACATATGTTTATTTCAAGTTTTGTTTTTTTTTTTTTTTTTAATACAAGATTTTTTTTAAATGTGTCATGACAGTTTGAAATAAATGATTTGCATTCACACAATAAATGCCGTAAGACGTAAGACGTTGACGTAAGAAGTGTTGCAATCTGGTGACATTGGACGAAAATTGGTTTCGAGCCTAACTTAATTCATTTTATATAAGTATTTTTAAGTATTACTAAAATTTGTTGAAAACATTCGTTTATTTTTTTTATTACCGTTTAATAAAACCCATGAACTTTGCATCTTGCAGTTTTCATTGTGTGAAGTAATTTTACGCACAAATTACGTATTAATAATTTGATATATAAAACATGAAACTATGGAAATATTCTTCGATGGCTGAAAATTTTTATAAATATAATAATTCTTTATTTTTTTCAATACATGTGTTTATCTTATTTTAAACATTGAAGTGTTGTAATACAAAATATTTTTCTGGAAGAGCATAATTGCGTCAACGAAATGGACAGCAAATGTAGGACATCAAGATTATATTTTGATATGAATTTCACTACAAATTTTTTTACTAATTGGGTGCATTGGGCTCATAACATTTATTAAAATCCTTCCACTTTTAGAATTGATATAAATCTGAAAAATTTTAATTTATCTGGAAGTAAAAATGAAATAGATTGAATAAAAAAATTTAGAGGTATATAGCTGAAGTTTTTATTTAACTCTAAATACATTTATAACATAGACGGCAGCAACGAAAAAACAACTATCTGAAAAATTTTTTGTTTTGAAACTCAAAAATGATCCGTATGCACTTCGTTATTTCGTGCAAAACAGGTGTAATTGTCTTTATGTATGCGAGACAGCACTATTAAAAAATACATTTTTAACGAAAAATAATAATCCTGTATTAAAATATAGAATTTTGGGCTGGAGTTCCGAAAACTGTATACCTCCGATTTAGCTGAATTTTTGGTATACATACTCTTTTTGGGTTAAAAATTTACCTCCTAGACGGATTTTTTCTGACGCGGACCGGAAGTGTATTTTTCAACCCTCCGAATATCTGAATTTAGGGGTTACTTAAAGATGGTTTCCGTTATCATAATAACAAAAATTAAAGACAAATTCTTATAGAACTTGGTGAGTAGAACAAAAAAGAAAGAATAAAGTTTTTTGATATCTTGCTTCATTTTCGAGATATGACGTGTTGCATCTCTAAAACTTACTACATAATGGGGTATTTGACAGTAGTAGAAAAAATATTTGTTTTGATTTTTAAATAATTACTCGAGTCATAATGATACAGAAATGTTGCTTTTTTACAAGTTATTTCATTCAAAAGTGTAAAAATTTTAATTAAAATTACAAAATTTACGTTAAAAATAACGTAACCAAAAACATCAAGCGAAAGCAGCTTACGTCACTAGCTCGTTCGAATATGTATTGTGTGTATGCCACGTACTGTACGTATGTACGTTACCAATGGTACGAAAATCCCCGTCATCGAACACCCTCATAATTTAAGTGAAATTAGAAAGTAAATATACCCAAAAACGCCGTGAGCAGCGGAGCCCCATCACGGAAGTCGAATTTTTCCTTTCATCTTCGGTATTGAGTGTCTACAAGCGAAATATAATTGGAAGTCCACAAGCGATTTGTAATCTTGGCGGTTTCAAAACTGATGATGAGTGTCCGGTTGATCGGGGCTTTAAAAAAAGGTTTTAAGTTTTTAAGGGCTGAATCTCAGTAAATTTCAATTTTGTGCCGATAGCAGTTAACAGGGAAAAAGCCAACACAATTCGTACGAGGGCATTTCTATCCATGCTTATCCGCCAATTGCCTTTGTGTTTTATTTTTAAATATTAAAAAAGGAACTCAAATAGTAAACTGGAAGGCTTTTATGAAGATATTTTTTCTTTCCAAAAAAATCAAAAATTTCTATTTTATAAATTATAAAAATCCAAAATTCCTAATTCATAAATAAACAGTGACTTTAATAACATTTTCAAATTACTTAATATGTATGTATTCCATTTGTTAAAAAATTGTATTCACTTTTTAGTCGAATTTTCTGCGAAAAATTAGACTTATACAGTCTATACGATAAGAGCTGCGAGAGGCGAGAGTAGGGGCGCTATCCGTTTTCGGACCCGTAGAACACGAATATGTAGAAAAAAAATGTCTGATATATATATATATATATATATATATATATATATATATATATATATATATATATATATATATATTTTCCCGCCACCTTTTAATTTGTGTAGGGCCCCCCTATGGAAGTTAAGAGATGAAATTTGGTAAATGGGGCTCATTTTCGAGGCACCTCATACTATCAAAGTGGGGTCAAATTTTGGGCAAATTTTTTTTCTGGCCCGACCTTTAAGGGGGTGGTGGGGGGCGGAAAAGCAATAAAACTTTTCCAAACCGGTTTTAAATAATGTTTCGGTCAATTATCTACAACATATCCAAAATTCAGCTTCCTAGGATGATATGGTGGGAGTAGAGGGGGGAAAAACGATTTTCGCTGGATCTAACAGGCCCCCAGCCCCCCAGAATTAACGTAGAGGGTTGAAATTTGGTGTGTTGATAAAGTTCGTACCTAGGTTGTGCTTTTTGGAGGTTTTAATATTTTACCCCCACCCCCCTCATTTTTAAGCTACAATTTCATGCATTTTCGACGTTTTCGAAGTTTGTACCACTCGCACAGGTCACCCGAATAAACCTAGAGGGCTGAAATTTTGTATTCGGATTGCGTTAGTATCAAGGGGGTGCCTTTTGGGGGTCTCGACTTTTAACCCCTACCCCCACCATTTTTATACCCAAAAGAACATGATTTTTCTTGTTTTTTAACAGTTTCGTTCGGGTCAAAATCTCCCCAAATAAACCTAGAGGGCTGAAATTTGGTGTACAGGTTAAGCTAATAGCCAGACACTGTTTTTTGGAGGTTTCAACTTTTAACCCTTACCCCCACGATTTTTACGCCAATATTTCCTTAATTTTTTTGCTTGTTTTCTAACACGTCTAGAGACTCCATAAGGAAACCTAGAGGGCTGAAATTTTGTACGTGTATTCAGTTAGTATTCAGCTAGTACCTTGTAGCGAGTCCGCATCACTTTTCCCCCCACTTCTCCCATTTTTACATCGGAATTGAATGCTATTGTTAAATGTGTTTTAAAAGCATTATGTTTATTCTAAATACAAGTAGGCGAATAGTAATTTTAAAAAATTTAAAAAAAAACGCCGTGAGCAGCGGGGCCCCATCACGGTAGTCGAATTTTCCCCTTCATCTTCGGTATTGAATGTCTACAAGCGAAATGTGATTGAAAGTCTACAACCGAATTGTCATTTTGTTGGTTTCAAAACTGGTGATGAGTGTTCGGCTGATCGAGGCTTTAAAATAAGGTTTTAAGTATTTAAGGGCTGTATCTCAGTAAATTCAATTTTTGCCGAAAACAGGTAGCAGAAAAAAAGCCAACACAATTCGTACGAGGACATTCCTGCCCATGTTTATCCGCTAATTGCCTTTATGTTTTAGTTTTAAAAATTAAAAAAGGACCTTAAATAGTAAACTGGAAGGCCTTTATAAAGATATTTTTTCTTTCCAAAAAAATCCAAAATTTCTATTTTATAAATACTAAAAATTTAAAATTCCTAATTTATAAATAAACAGTGACTTTAATAACATTTTTAAATTACTTAATATGTATGTACTTCATTTGTCATAAAAGTAAGTTCACTTTTTAGTCGAATTTTCTCCGAAAAATTAGACTTATACAGTCTATACGATAAGAGCTGCGAGAGGCGAGACCAGGGGCGCTATCCGTTTTCGGACCCGTAGAACACGATTATGTAAAAAAAAAAGATGTCTGATATATATATATATATATATATATATATATATATATATATATATATATATATATATATATATATATATATATATATATATATATATATATATATTTTCCCGCAACCTTTTAATATGTGTAGGGCCCCCCTATGGAAGTTAAGAGATGAAATTTGGTAAGTGGGGCTTATTCCGATGCACAACAATACTATCAAAGTGGGGTCAAATTTTGGGCAAATTTTTTTTCTGGCCCGACCTTTAAGGGGGTGGTGGGGGGCGGAAAAGCAATAAAACTTTTCCAAACCGGTTTTAAATAATGTTTCGGTCAATTATCTACAACATATCCAAAATTCAGCTTCCTAGGATGATATGGTGGGAGTAGAGGGGGGAAAAACGATTTTCGCTGGATCTAACAGGCCCCCAGCCCCCCAGAATTAACGTAGAGGGTTGAAATTTGGTGTGTTGATAAAGTTCGTACCTAGGTTGTGCTTTTTGGAGGTTTTAATATTTTACCCCCACCCCCCTCATTTTTAAGCTACAATTTCATGCATTTTCGACGTTTTCGAAGTTTGTACCACTCGCACAGGTCACCCGAATAAACCTAGAGGGCTGAAATTTTGTATTCGGATTGCGTTAGTATCAAGGGGGTGCCTTTTGGGGGTCTCGACTTTTAACCCCTACCCCCACCATTTTTATACCCAAAAGAACATGATTTTTCTTGTTTTTTAACAGTTTCGTTCGGGTCAAAATCTCCCCAAATAAACCTAGAGGGCTGAAATTTGGTGTACAGGTTAAGCTAATAGCCAGACACTGTTTTTTGGAGGTTTCAACTTTTAACCCTTACCCCCACGATTTTTACGCCAATATTTCCTTAATTTTTTTGCTTGTTTTCTAACACGTCTAGAGACTCCATAAGGAAACCTAGAGGGCTGAAATTTTGTACGTGTATTCAGTTAGTATTCAGCTAGTACCTTGTAGCGAGTCCGCATCACTTTTCCCCCCACTTCTCCCATTTTTACATCGGAATTGAATGCTATTGTTAAATGTGTTTTAAAAGCATTATGTTTATTCTAAATACAAGTAGGCGAATAGTAATTTTAAAAAATTTAAAAAAAAACGCCGTGAGCAGCGGGGCCCCATCACGGTAGTCGAATTTTCCCCTTCATCTTCGGTATTGAATGTCTACAAGCGAAATGTGATTGAAAGTCTACAACCGAATTGTCATTTTGTTGGTTTCAAAACTGGTGATGAGTGTTCGGCTGATCGAGGCTTTAAAATAAGGTTTTAAGTATTTAAGGGCTGTATCTCAGTAAATTCAATTTTTGCCGAAAACAGGTAGCAGAAAAAAAGCCAACACAATTCGTACGAGGACATTCCTGCCCATGTTTATCCGCTAATTGCCTTTATGTTTTAGTTTTAAAAATTAAAAAAGGACCTTAAATAGTAAACTGGAAGGCCTTTATAAAGATATTTTTTCTTTCCAAAAAAATCCAAAATTTCTATTTTATAAATACTAAAAATTTAAAATTCCTAATTTATAAATAAACAGTGACTTTAATAACATTTTTAAATTACTTAATATGTATGTACTTCATTTGTCATAAAAGTAAGTTCACTTTTTAGTCGAATTTTCTCCGAAAAATTAGACTTATACAGTCTATACGATAAGAGCTGCGAGAGGCGAGACCAGGGGCGCTATCCGTTTTCGGACCCGTAGAACACGATTATGTAAAAAAAAAAGATGTCTGATATATATATATATATATATATATATATATATATATATATATATATATATATATATATATATATATATATATATATATATTTTCCCGCAACCTTTTAATATGTGTAGGGCCCCCCTATGGAAGTTAAGAGATGAAATTTGGTAAGTGGGGCTTATTCCGATGCACAACAATACTATCAAAGTGGGGTCAAATTTTGGGCAAATTTTTTTTCGGACCCGACCTTTAAGGGGGTGGTGGGGGGCGGAAAAGCAATAAAACTTTTCCAAACCGGTTTTAAATAATGTTTCGGTCAATTATCTACAACATATCCACAATTCAGCTTCCTAGGATGATATGGTGGGAGTAGAAGGGGGAAAAACGATTTTCGCTGGATCTAACAGGCCCCCAGCCCCCCAGAATTAACGTAGAGGGTTGAAATTTGGTGTGTTGATAAAGTTCGTACCTAGGTTGTGCTTTTTGGAGGTTTTAATATTTTACCCCCACCCCCCTCATTTTTAAGCGACAATTTCATGCATTTTCGACGTTTGCGAAGTTTGTACCACTCGCACAGGTCACCCGAATAAACTTAGAGGGCTGAAATTTTGTATTCGGATTGAGTTGGTATCAAGGGGGTGCCTTTTGGGGGTCTCGACTTTTAACCCCTACCCCCACCATTTTTATACCCAAAAGAACATGATTTTTCTTGTTTTTTAACAGTTTCGTTCGGGTCAAAATCTCCCCAAATAAACCTAGAGGGCTGAAATTTGGTGTACAGGTTAAGCTAATAGCCAGACACTGTTTTTTGGAGGTTTCAACTTTTAACCCTTACCCCCACGATTTTGACGCCAATATTTCCTTAATTTTTTTGCTTGTTTTCTAACACGTCTAGAGACTCCATAAGGAAACCTAGAGGGCTGAAATTTTGTACGTGTATTCAGTTAGTATCCAGCTAGTACCTTGTAGGGAGTCCGCATCACTTTTCCCCCCACTTCTCCCATTTTTACATCGGAATTGAATTCTATTGTTAAATGTGTTTTAAAAGCATTATGTTTATTCTAAATACAAGTAGGCGAATAGTAATTTTAAAAAATTTAAAAAAAAGTGAATACAATTTTTTAACAAATGAAATACATATATATTAAGTAATTTGAAAATGTTATTAAAATCACTGTTTATTTATTTATTTAATTATTATTTAGGAATTTTGGATTTTTATTATTTATAAAATAGAAATTTTGGATTTTTTTGGAAAGAAAAAATATCTTCATAAAAGCCTTCCAGTTTACTATTTAAGTTCCTTTTTTAATATTTAAAAATAAAACACAAAGGCAATTGGCGGATAAGCATGGATAGAAATGCCCTCGTACGAATTGTGTTGGCTTTTTCCCTGTTAACTTCTATCGGCACAAAATTGAAATTTACTGAGGTTCAGCCCTTAAAAACTTAAAATCTTTTTTTAAAGCCCCGATCAACCGGACACTCATTATCAGTTTTGAAACCGACAAAATTACAAATCGCTTGTGGATTTTCAATTATATTTCGCTTGTAGACACTCAATACCGAAGAAATAATTTTTTATTTTTTATTTTTTTTTCGAAAGAAAAAATGTCTTTAAAAAGGCCTTCCAGTTTACTATTTAAGGTCCTTTTTTAATATTTAAAACTAAAACATAAAGGCAATTAGCGGATAAACATGGGCAGGAATGCCCTCGTACGAATTGTGTTGGTTTTTTTTCTGCTACCTGTTTTCGACACAAAATTGAAATTTACTGAGATACAGCCCTTAAATACTTAAAACCTTTTTTTAAAGCCTCGATCAGCCGAACACTCATCACCAGTTTTGAAACCAACAAAATGACAATTCGGTTGTATACTTTCAATCACATTTCGCTTGTAGACATTCAATACCGAAGATGAAGGGGAAAATTCGACTACCGTGATGGGGCCCCGCTGCTCACGGCGTTTTTTTTAAATTTTTTAAAATTACTATTCGCCTACTTGTATTTAGAATAAACATAATGCTTTTAAAACACATTTAACAATAGCTTTCAATTCCGATGTAAAAATGGGAGAAGTGGGGGAAAAGTGATGCGGACTCCCTACAAGGTACTAGCTGGATACTAACTGAATACAGGTACAAAATTTCAGCCCTCTAGGTTTCCTTATGGAGTCTCTAGACGTGTTAGAAAACAAGCAAAAAAATTAAGGAAATATTGGCGTAAAAATCGTGGGGGTAAGGGTTAAAAGTTGAAACCTCCAAAAAACAGTGTCTGGCTATTAGCTTAACCTGTACACCAAATTTCAGCCCTCTAGGTTTATTTGGGGAGATTTTGACCCGAACGAAACTGTTAAAAAACAAGAAAAATCATGTTCTTTTGGGTATAAAAATGGTGGGGGTAGGGGTTAAAAGTCGAGACCCCCAAAAGGCACCCCCTTGATACTAACTCAATCCGAATACAAAATTTCAGCCCTCTAGGTTTATTCGGGTGATCTGTGCGAGTGGTACAAACTTCGAAAACGTCGAAAAAGCATGAAATTGTAGTTTAAAAATGAGGGGGGTGGGGGTAAAATATTAAAACGTCCAAAAAGCACAACCTAGGTATGAACTCTACCAACACACCAAATTTCAATCCTCTACGTTAATTCTGGGGGGCTGGGGGCGTGTTAGATCCAGCGAAAATCGTTTTCCACCTCTCTACTCCCTCCAAATCACCCTAGGAAGCTGAATTTTGGATATGTTGTAGATAATTGATCGAAACATGATTTAAAACCTGTTTGGAAAGTTTCTATTGTTTTGTTGCCCCCCACCACGCCCTTAAAGGTCGGGTCCGAAAAAAAATTTGCCCAAAATTTGACCCCACTTTGATAGTATTGTTGTGCATCGGAATAAGCCCCACTTACCAAATTTCATCTCTTAACTTCCATAGGGGGGCCCTACACATATTAAAAGGTTGCGGGAAAATATATATATATATATATATATATATATATATATATATATATATATATATATCAGACATCTTTTTTTTTACATAATCGTGTTCTACGGGTCCGAAAACGGATAGCGCCCCTGGTCTCGCCTCTCGCAGCTCTTATCGTATAGACTGTATAAGTCTAATTTTTCGGAGAAAATTCGACTAAAAAGTGAACTTACTTTTATGAGAAATGAAATACATACATATTAAGTAATTTAAAAATGTTATTAAAGTCACTGTTTATTTATAAATTAGGAATTTTGGATTTTTAGTATTTATAAAATAGAAATTTTGGATTTTTTTGGAAAGAAAAAATATCTTTATAAAGGCCTTCCAGTTTACTATTTAAGGTCCTTTTTTAATTTTTAAAACTAAAACATAAAGGCAATTAGCGGATAAACATGGGCAGGAATGTCCTCGTACGAATTGTGTTGGCTTTTTTTCTGCTACCTGTTTTCGGCACAAAATTGAAATTTACTGAGATACAGCCCTTAAATACTTAAAACCTTTTTTTAAAGCCTCGATCAGCCGAACACTCATCACCAGTTTTGAAACCAACAAAATGACAATTCGGTTGTAGACTTTCAATCACATTTCGCTTGTAGACATTCAATACCGAAGATGAAGGAGAAAATTTGACTACCGTGATGGGGCCCCGCTGCTCACGGCGTTTTTTTTTAAATATTTTAAAATTACTATTCGCCTACTTGTATTTAGAATAAAAGTAATGCATTTAAAACACATTTAACAATAGCACTCAATTCCAATGTAAAAATGGAAGTAGTGGGGGGAAAAGTAATGTGGACTCCCTAAAAGGCACTAGCTGGATACTAACTGAATACACGTACAAAATTTCAGCCCTCTAGGTTTCCTTAGAGAGTCTCTAGACCTGTTAGAAAACAAGCAAAAAAATTAAGGAAATATTGGCGTAAAAATCGTGGGGGTAAGGGTTAAAAGTTGAAACCCTCAAAAAACAGTGTCTGGCTATTAGCTTACCTGTACACAAAATTTCAGCCCTCTAGGTTTATTTGGGGAGATTTTGACCCGAACGAAACTGTTAAAAAACAAGAAAAATCATGTTCTTTTGGGTCTAAAAATGGTGGCGGTAGTGCTTGAAAGTAGAGACTCCCAAAAGGCACCCCCTTGATACTAACTCAATCCAAAATACAAAATTTCAGCTCTCTAGGTTTATTTGGGTGACCTGTGCGAGTGGTACAAACTTCAAAAACGTCAAAAATGCATGAAATTGTAGCTTAAAAATGAGGGGGGTGGGGGTAAAATATTAAAACCTCCAAAAAGCACAACCTAGGTACGAACTTTATCAACACACCAAATTTCAACCCTCTATGTTAATTCTGGGGGGCTGGGGGCCTGTTAGATCCAGCGAAAATCGTTTTTCCCACCCTCTACTCCCCCCAAATCATCCTAGGAAGCTGAATTTTGGATATGTTGTAGATAATTGACCGAAACATTATTTCCAACCGGTTTGGAAAAGTTTTATTGCTTTTCCGCGCCCCGCCCCGCCACCGCCCCCATTAAAAGTTGGGTCGGATCAAAAATTTTCCCAAAATTTTACCCCACTTTGATAGTATGAGGTGCCTCGAAAATGAGCCCCATTTACCAAATTTAATCTCTTAACTTCCTTAGGGGGGCCCTACACAAATTCAAAGGTGGCGGGAATATATATATATACATATATATATATATATATATATATATATATATATATATATATATATATCAGACTTTTTTTTCTACATATTCGTGTTCTACGGGTCCGAAAACGGATAGCGCCCCTACTCTCGCCTCTCACCGTTCTTGTCGTATAGACTGTATAAGTCTAATTTTTTCAAGGAAAAATTCGACTAAAAATATAAAAACGTCGATCGCCCGTAACTAATCCTGGACGTATTGCCGTAATTAAGCGAATTTAACCGCATATAAAATAGATTTAATTCTTTTTATTTACATAATATATCAAATATAAGAAAACAAACAGTTTAATTATGAATTTAACACTACTAATTAACATATTATTGATATATGCAAAAATTATTTAAATAATTTAATTTCTTTGGTATCATTCTCACCCGTACAGTTTGTTTTCTAAAACTGAATATTTTTACAATTGTTATTATTATTGTCGCTATGACTATCGGCATGCAACTTTTATTTTTAACTTCCCGTAGGAAGTTATTGTATTAGACGAATCGCTAATTTTGACATATCTCCACGTTTCAAGGTCACTACAATCCGAATCCATCGTTTTTAGCGTGATGTCTGTGTGTGCGTTCGTTAGTTCGTTCGTTCGTTATTTCGTCCGTTCGTGAATTTTTTTTCGTCTCGCATATCTCGAGAACAAATGATGATATCAACTCCGGACTGATTTCATTAGATGCGTAATCAAAAAATGAAGACCGGATAAAGTTTTCAGCAAATTCAGATTAGCGGTTTGTTTTTTGTGGTAAAAAAACGGAATTAACTTTATTAAGATAACATAGATTATATGGATTTTTTACCATAGCGTTATTATATAATGGCTTAAGAACCTTCCGTGATGTTAAAAACGCCAGTAAGTTATTGCCAAATTTAAAAAAAAAAAAAAAAAAAAAAAAAAAAAAACGAAATAAGCAACTTTTTGTGAAATATTTTGTGTCTCGCATATCTTGAGAACAAATTATGTTATCATATGTTTGATAAGGGTGGAGCCCCCACCTTTAGGTACAGAAGGCGAAGCCCCCGGTGTGGTGCAAGGGGCAAAACCTCTATCGGGGGTCCAGAGGAGGAGTCCCCTGAATTTAAAAAAAAGTTATTCATGTGCAATAGTCTTTAAGGGCATCCAATGGGAAGTTGACAGTGTGGGTAGACCTGTCCCCCAAATTTTTTATTTTTCATCTTTTAAAGAAACGTCTTTGATCTTTAATCAAAGATGTCATAGATATCCGATACTTTAATTTTAATATTAAAGTGTTTTAATTTTATTTAAATTATGGTAACTTGTTGTGACGAAACAAACTGGCGAAACACCAGAAATGTTTAATTAAATTAACATAATTAAATTAACAAAATTTATAATTAAAGGTAGGGTAAAAGACCCCATTGTCGATCGGGGTTATAAGTCCGATCAGTTTTGACATTTATATTTTAATGAAGTTATTTCTGAAAGAAACCTTTGATAAAAAAAATTATTGTTAATACAATGATTATTTTTCAATTTAAATTCACATCACATTTAATGTCTCCTCACTTAATTTAAGAAATACATATATATATATATATATATATATATATATATATATATATATATATATATATATATATATATATATATATATATATATAACAATTTTTGTTGAATTCATGAATTTTTAATATGGTGGATGATAATTTTTCAAAACACATGGGTTATAAATTGTAACATTTTTCACCAAGTTATTAGCATAATAAAAGTATACAAATAATTGTTATTAGTCCACTTAAGAGTTTAGGATAGCTAAATTAAATTTTATATGTGTTAAATATTATTTGTATGACTGATCCTTGTTGGGATCCAAGTTTTCGAGTTGGGTATTTTGAGAATTATACAGATATTCCATATCTATTTTATAAACATTTTTAATTAATTTTTGGGTTTAAAACACTTAACTAACCGTTTTTATAATTTCACTTTAATATTTTATTTATTTCAGAACGTAAAATCAATTGAAAAATAATTAATATTGAATTAAAACTTCCAAATTGAAATAAAAATGTCATTTAGATTTGAAACGATATGTAAATATATACGTCATCTATCGTCAATTTAACTGTTTAAAAATTCACAATGGCGTATAGATAAGTTAGAATCATGTCACAATATACACAATGTTTTTTAAAGCAAAATTATAGATGGCGAAAGAAAATACAGTATTTTAGTGGTTTATTTTATCGAATATTTAAACCCTTCTGTCATTGCTGCTATGTTTCACAAGGTGTCATTCTGTGATACTCTATGACACAGACTGACCTCTTGTAGTGGATAGAGTGTCAAAGTGACTGAAAGAGAATGGTTCAAATATTCGATAGTATAAGATTTACTACTGTACTGATGTACATTAGTAATCGGACTAATCGGTGATTCTTGATAGGGGTAAGTGTATTGATCTTTCAAAGGAGGTTAATATTTTCTGTATGCTTTTTAATAGACGTCAACAAATTATAAAACAAAATCATTAATAAATCAAAATTTTTGGGTTATATTTTCTTAAAAACATATCTATTGGATTAAAAAAACTTGGTTTCATACTTATTAAGAAAAAAAAAATGGGTGTTTTGTTTATTTTTTAATTTTTTTAAGCTAATTTAATGATACAGCTAAAAATAGTGATCGGTCATCGGGTCTCTTACCCTACAATTAAAAAATCCAAAGTTTACCAATAAATAATAAACATTTTCATTAAATACCTATAAGCATCTTTCTTCTTTTATAAATGTGAGAATGGACAAAATAAATGCAATTAAAAATTGGTAATATTTGGAAATTAAATTCAATTATTAACTATTAAAATATTTTGAGTATCTATGTAACTACATTATAACAATAAAAATAAGTCACTACATAAATTACCTTGTCATGAATTAATTAAATAAATTAATTGATTTATCTATTAAATTTAAACCAAATCTATTGGTTTTTTGTAAAATGTAAATAAATATTTTAATAAGTTTGTAACAAATATATTACATACATTATAGTATAAAATATATTAATCATAAATAGGAAGAACAGAAATTTTGGATATAGCTACTGTACAAGTTCTCCTTTTTGTTAATAATTCTACTACTCGAATTTTAGCATCTCTACCCATAATGGTTTTAAAAATTCGAGCCCATGACCATTCCAGTGGGGGTAATTTATTGTCTCTCAGTAGTATAAGCATGCCTTCTTTAACATTCGGAAGGGCATTCTTCCATTTTGGGCAGTTCTGTAGTATGGTCAAATAATCTCTGGATCATGCTTTCCAGAAACATTGTACCATATGGGTACATTGTCTCCAAAATTTTAATTCATTTATGTTTACTTCTGTAAGGTCAGGTTCCGGTATGGCACACAATGATGAATCTGTGAAAAAATGACCCGGAGTCAAACAACATAAATCGGTTGGATCATTCGACAATTGGCACAATGGCCTTGAATTTAAGACTGCTTCGATCTGTATCGCTACAGTATTAAACTCTTCATACGTTAATATATTTTTCCCAACAATGCGTTTAAAATGAGCTTTAAAGCTTTTTATATTTGCTTCCCACAGACCTCCAAAGTTTGGACTATATGCAGGTATTAAAAGCCACTTAATCTCTAAATTGGCCGTATAGTTTTGAATAATTTCTTTATTCTTTTCATTAAAAAAGTCAATCATATTTTTCTTTAATTCATTGTTAACCCCCTTAAACGTACTTCCATTATCACTATAGATAATTTTTGTCATAGACCTTCTACCAATAAATCTCTTTAAGGCACCTAAAAAGGTTTCTGTTTTTAAATCGGAAATGACTTCAATATGAACTGCTTTCGTTACGAAGCAGATAAAAAGTATGATATAAGCCTTTGTAGAAATTGAGTTTCGTATACATGATTGCTTTATTAAAAAATATCCTGCTATATCAATTCCCACTCGTTCAAAAGGCTTAGCAATATTAATTCTATCAGAGGGCAGTGAACCCATTAATTGCTTTGTTGCTTCACATTTCAATTTGAAGCAGATTATACATTTTGAAATTACTTTTTTAATTTCACAATTGGCATTTAATAAACAGTACCTTTGCTTTAAATTTGAGAGAACTAATTTTAGGTCTCCATGAAGTGAACGAATGTGTTCATTTTCTATTATTAGTTTGGTAATAAAGGCCTTTGCAGGCAACAAAATAGAATGCCTTTTCGAAAAAGAAATTGCACTTGCGTGCAACCTCCTCCCAACACGTAAAATACCATTCGCATCAACAAATGGTACCAATGAAGCCAGTCTCGTGCAAGGTTTACCAGCCTTTAATTCTAAAATTTCTGTATGGAAATTTTCTTCCTGAACATGGTTAATAATTTTATTAAGTGCAATATTAAGTTCATCGTTAGTTAGATTACCCTTCAATTTATTTTTCTTCTTACAGTTATAAATAAATCGGAGGCAATATGCTATACGTTTCATTTTTGTTAAATTTGAAATTTTTGAAAATATTTCAAGTTTTTCCATTTGATTTGTAGCCGATTTTAAAGTAACTTTTGTTTCTGGCAACTCTTGTATACTTACAAGGAGATGCACCCAGAGTGAAATTTGGGATTTTGATGAAACTTCGCTGGTGTGTAGAATAGACAAAAATAAGGGACTCGTATTTTTTTTTATCGGCCATCTTCCACGTTCACGGGGTGAAATCAGCCCCTAAATTTGGGGGTTCAAATCGTATTTCTTAAGATATCTCGAAAATTATAAGAGATAAAGGGAAAACTTTAAATTGACGAAATGTTACTCTTTAAAATACCTATTCACCTGTATAGGTTAAACCAGGGCCGGGTTCATAAGAGGATCTGGAGGGGTGAAAATGAGGGTAAATTTTCTTGTACAGCCTGAATGGTTCAATGTATCAAATCTTTGCCATCATAAGTAGAAAGAGCACTTCAGCATTAGGGGATACGTGTTTTTGCGTTTTTTCGAAATATGTGTGATATCCAAGCCATATAAGGAGGAAAAAAATAGGGTAGAAGCCAGTCTCGTGCATATTATATTGCATTATTATTGACTGCAAATACCTTCTATGTTTTTTTATTTTTATGTTTATTTACATCATTAAAATGTAAATTTTTACTTTCCGATAATGATTTATGTATTTTTCAGTACTTACTTAATTGGTAATTTAGCTATGTGTAATATTTGGTTACTAATATTCAATATTTTTTATACCTATTTCTAACAAAGTTTCTCTGGTCTGCAAGTGTTAATGAATGTTCAACAAGAAGCAATAATCTTCCGTTTAACAACTGCCTTTATCTTATTACAAATTCGTTTTTAACCAAATAAATGCGGTTTATTTCTTTCTCAACATTCAAACTATTTTTCTTATTCTTTTTGTATGTTTTATAGGTGTCAACCGCATTTCCCAAATCGCAAAATTTATTACAAAGCACCTTACAAGTGAGCGAAAGAGATTATTGCTTCTTGTCGAGCATTCATTAACACAAGCACACCAGAGAACTTTGACTTTCGCAGAAATAGATATAAAAAAAATCGAATATGATTAATATGAGTAACCAAATGTACACATGGCTAAATTACCAACTGAGTTAGTACTGAAAAATATATGGATCATAATCGGAAAGTAAAAATTTACATTTTAATGATGAAAATAAACATTAAAAAAATATAGAAGGTATTTGCAATCAATAATAATGCAATATAATCTACCCTATTTTTTTCCTCCTTGTATGGCTTGGATACCACACATATTTCGAAAAAACGCAAAAACACGTATTCCCTAATTTTTGGTGCTCTTTCTATTTATGATGGCAAAAATTTGATAAATTGAACCATTCAGGCTGTACAAGAAAATTTACCCCCATTTTCACCCCCTCCAGACCCTCTTATGAAGCTGACCCTTGTTTAACCTATACAGGTGAATAGGTCTTTCAAAGAGTAACATTTCGTCAATTTAAAGTTTTCCTCTATCTCTTATAGTTTTCGAGATATCTTAAGAAATACGATTTGAACTCCCAACTTTAGGGGCTGGTTTCACCCCGTAAACGTGGAAGATGGCCGATAAAAAAAATACGGGTCCCTTATTTTTGCTTATTCTACACACCAGCGAAGTTTCATCAAAATCCCGAATTTCACTCTGGGTGCATTTCCTTGTTAGTAAATGATTACCATCACTATTATTAATATTTATTTCATTAGTAAGTAATTTAGTTGGCCCGTGCCACCATAAGAAATTATTAGTAATTTCATCAGGCAAACAGCCTCTCGAGGCTATATCTGCTGGGTTTTCCTGCGTAGATATGTATCCCTATATAAAATCTTTTGCAAGCTCTTGTGTTAGTTTTACCCTGTTACTTACATAAATATTTAATTTTAAATATTGAGTATTTATCCAACTCAAAACAATTTTTGAGTCAGAAAACAAAAAAACATTTGAAATGTGATTTTGAAATAATTTATAAATTCGATTAGCAATTTTAGCTAACAATACAGCACCATTTAATTCCAGTCGTGGAATTGTCAGCCCATTATTTGAAGGATTAATTTTTGATTTACAACACAATATATTAACTTGTGCTTTTGAGTCATTTTCTGAAATAATTCTAGCATAAAGAACAGCACTGTGTGCTACCTTAGAAGCATCACAATAACCTATTAATTGAAAAATTTTAGCTTCACTAAAATGTAAATACCTGGGTATGCTCACCGGTTACATATTTACCAATGCTGAAGCGAATTTATGAAACTCTTCTTCTAAATTTGGTGGCAATTTATAATCCCAATTTAATTTAGCCTTCTATATTTTTTGCATTAAAAACTGGCTTAATGTAATGACTGATGCTAAATAACCAAAAGGATCAAAAATTCTTTCTATAAATCCCAATACAAATCTTTTGATATATTTATCTGGCAATGAGTTTACAGGACATTTCATAAAAAATGAGTCTGACATAATATTAAAAGATAGGCCTAAAGTTTTTAACACAGGATCGTCATTAAATTCTGACTCCTCAAAATGTTGAAGAAACTTGGGAATATCCTTTAGGAGATTTAAATCATTGCTACACCATTTGTGTAATTGAAATTTTCCTAATGACAGCAACTCTATAAGTTGCTGTTGAATTTCTTTAATAATTTCTATATTATTGTCACCAAAAAGACAATCATCCATGTAGGTATTGTTTAATAAAATTCTAGAAGCTAGTGGATATTTTTCAACATGTTTTGTTGCTAACTCCAATAAACAGCGAGCAGCTAGATGCAGAGATGACTTTAATCCAAAAGCAACTCGATTTAGTTGAATAAACTGTAAATTATTATCCTTGTTACGCCAAATTATGTTCAGAAATTTCCTATGTTCAGGCGCCACAAAGATTTGTAAGCACTGCAAAATAATAGTAAAATATCAAACAGTTCTGGTTGACAAATATCTCCTTTGCATAAAATGTCATTAGGAGATATATCCTTATATAAATTTACCCTTAAATAATATAAATTTTCATTTTTAATTTGTGGTTTAGAAATGTTAACGATTTCCCCTATTTTTTGTGAAATTAAATCTTGAATATAATTTGTATATTCTAATAATAAATTTTTCTCCTTAGACAATCGCTTTTCTAAATTTTCAAAACGCTTGACTGCTATTTGAAATGAGTCACCAGGCTCAAAATTTTTAATATCAACTTTAAATGGTAAGTTAACTTTAAATCTATCGTTCACCATTTTAAACGTTTTTACAAAACAATCTTCCGCTATTTCATTTTCCGATAAATTTCCTGACATTTTTTGTTCCGAAAAATGTTCCGTTTCCCAAAATCTACATAATAAATTTTCTAAATTTTCTCAAGATCCCTCAGGTTCATTAACATTACAATGTAAAGATACACATTGTAAACTACTTCGTACATTTTGGTTTTGTTTAATATTATTAAATTTCCTACTTACAAAATATCCTAATAAGGAATTTTGTAAAATTGGTTGATTTGGCCCCAATTTTATTGTTGAGGTCAATAACAAAGAAAAGAAAACATCTGCCCCTAGCAACATGTCAATTGCTGACGACTCATAGAATTTATCATCTGCCAGTAATAAGTTATTTGGTATCTTAAATTGATTACAACTCAAATTTACCTGTGGTAAATTCACTGTTATTTTTGGTATAATTACAAATTCATGTTGAAAATTATATTTAGTAAAAAAAATATGTAATTTTAGCCAATCTGAGCAATGCGTAGTTTCATTTTTTATACCTAAGATTTCTACTGGTTTTCTTAATATAGCTAATTTTAACTTACCCAATAATTGTTCAGTAATAAATGA
Source organism: Brachynemurus nebulosus (assembly GCA_035578155.1). NCBI lineage: Eukaryota > Metazoa > Arthropoda > Insecta > Neuroptera > Myrmeleontidae > Brachynemurus > Brachynemurus nebulosus. Next base: position 50,419,623 of record JAPWDM010000004.1, read on the forward strand.
AGTTTGTGACGCAGAATCTAACAGAGCTCTAGCACTAATAAAATTCCCGTTTGCCGTTTTAACATTGACTATTGCCGTAGGCAATAATACAAATTCTTGTCCTGGGGTAGTATTGCTAATAATTTTTGCGGACACAATACTTGGTGCAGCTAGATGCAATATATTATGTACTGGTGATTGACAAATTACGCATTTAAGTTTAAAATTGCAATCATCCGTATGCTTACTTAAACAACGCTTACAAATACTGTTGTTTTTTACAAATTCATTTCTTGTATTACCAGAGGCTTCTTTAAAGGGCATAGCCGGGTAAGATAGGGAAAACGGCCCTTGACACAAAAATGATTGTTTTTATAGGAAGTAATACTTCTTAGCCCCAGATACATTCCTGCCAAATTTCAACCCTCCGAGGCTAATAGTTTATGAATACACAAACAGACAAAAAATTTCAAAAAAAAATTTTTTTGACGAAATTACTGAACCGATTTATTTGAGTTTAATATATATTGTGTACCCACCTTAGACGAAGTAATGAAAAAAAATTAACGTTATATCCCTTTATTATAATAATTTTTTTAAATTTTTAAATTTAAAAAATTTTTTTTTTTGGCACTTAGGCGTTAGCGACACCCACCATTTTTTGTTCAATATTTTGTCTCTTAGTACTCTATAACATATATTTTTATGGAAAAATTTTAGTTGGTAGAACTTAGTAATATTTGAATACAAATGCATGCCATGTTCGGTACTACATATATTACTTATGTATAAAAAGGACTATAAAGTAAAATATCTACCCTATTTCTAAAATAATATAATTACATACGTTCATAACTACGATAAACTAGTTTAAATTTACAAAAGTCCAACACTATCTGTCGTTTGTCTTTTTTATCAATAAAACGAAATAGACATTGATTTCTCTTTTGTTAGAGTTTTTTCCTTTTTAAGACGTCAAGTGAAACTTTGTTAGCTCATACACCACGTCTTACGATGTCAACAATTTCATACAAAGTTGATTAGCTGTCAAAATAGTATACCAGTTGGTCATTACGTTATAATTCCCCATGACCCGTCATCGTGTTAACAAAATAAGACAGACGGCAGATAAAGCTAGACGTTTGTCTAAGCTTGTTTGTCGTAGTTATGAACGTATGTAATTTTATTACAGAAAAAATCCACTTTCTGCAACTCCTTAAGAAGTGCAACAAAAACATCAAGTGGGAGCAACGAGCTACATATTGCGTACAATTGTACACTACTTTCAAGTTAGTTATATGTACATGTAATAACTATAACAGGTTTTAGCCGGATTGTTGTTATTACTATACATTGTTGAAGTTTTTTGTTCCATTTTATTAAGTTAATGTTTATTATTATTAAAGCAATATAACATTTAAGACGTATTATTGTTATTATTAGTATCTTTATTTGAATAAAGTTACTAAAACTTATAATTTTTGTTGAGTTAGATATAATTTTAATTAGTAAATGTGCTGAGATAATTTTATTGATTTCATTCAAATATTCAGATTCATGGTAAAATTAACCTTGAAAAACATTTTTTAGCAAGTTAAAACATATTTTTTATAACAGCTCAAAATATATATATTATTAGACCGTCACAGGAACTCCAAGAACTGCAACTCAGGGGGGAAGAGAACATTTTATTGCACGGCTTAGAGTTCTACTGTGTTTTAGAAATAAGGTAGATGCATTACTTTATGGTCCTTTTCATACATAAGTAATATATGTAGTACCGAACATGGCATGCATTTGTATTGAAATATTACTATGTTCTACCAACTAAAATTTTTCCATAAAAATATATGTTATAGAGTACTAAGAGACAAATTATTGAACAAAAAATGGTGGGTGTCGCAAACGCCTAACTGCCAAAAAAAAATTTTCTTAAATTTAAAAATTTAAAAAAATTAGTATAATAAAGGGATATAACGTTAATTTTTTGGATATAACGTTAATTTTTTTTTTTATTACTTCGCCTAAGGTGGGTACACAATATATATTAAACTCAAATAAATCGACTCAGTAATTTCGTCAAAAAAAATTTTTTTTGAAAATTTTTGTCTGTTTGTGTATTCATAAACTATTAGCCTCGGAGGGTTGAAATTTGGCAGGAATGTATCTGGGGCTAAGAAGTATTATTTCCTATAAAAACAATTAATTTTGCGTCAAGGGCCTTTTTCCCTATCTTACCCGGCTATGCCCTTTGGCACATTGATAAATTCTGTGATTATCTTTACAAAATAAACATTCCTGAATTTTAATTCTACTTTTGTTAAATGAGGATTTTCCTCCTCTATTGTTACGTTTAACAACAGTAGTAGTATTTGTTACGGTTTTAAAAGATTTACTGCTATTGGCAGTTTTAAAAGATTTATTGGCAGAAGCATTAGCAAAAAACTAATTTTTTGCAAGAACAAAAACCATGTTCCTGGCATCCGACGTGTCTGACTGAAGAACTCATCCAAGGATTTGGGATTTCCAACATTTTCACAAATTTCGTAAACCTAGGACATTTCGTTCGAGAGTTATTGTGTGGACACAAATATATATATATATATATATATATATATATATATATATATATATATATATATATATATAATTTTAGTGAATATTATTTTCGGTTTCTAGTGGCCTCAAAACAAATTTCTGTCATGGTCCCGAGCTCAGATCGCATTATGACAGTTGCTGTAATAGCTGAATTCCATTCTGGAAATTCGCTATAAAGAAAACGAAAAAATTTCGAAAATATTTATTTCAGGGTATTTATTAGGATTGTTAGTTAATTCTAAATCTAATGTACGTTTATCTAAAAACGTCAAAAGTTCTTCAATATTAGCTTTTGAATTAGTCTTTCGTGCATTATGAAATGCTTTATTGTTATACATATCTAACTTACTAAGAATGATATGAACAACCATTGCATCCCAAATAGGTTCATTTAAATTTCTTAAATATTTAATGGATTGGCGAACGCGAGCAATAAATTCACGTAAGCTAATAAAATTATTGCAATTTGTAATATTTAAAGACATAAATTGTTTGATGTGACTATCAATGATTAAATAATGATCTTCATATCGTTTATTTAAAATATCTAATTCAGCTTTATATGAAATATTTTCGACTGGCAAAGCCGCTATAAGGTTTAATGGTTCCCCCTCTAACTGTTTTCGCAGATATAATAATTTTTCAATATCTGCCAGAGAATCATTGTGGCCAATAAGTTTCATAAATAACTGGTAAAATTGCCTGTATTCTTGAATATTTCCACTGAACCGTGGTAACTGAAGTGCTTCTAATTTAATATGTCTACCTTTTTCGATTTTATTATTTGTCAGGTCTTTAGTTTTGTTTAGTTAATTTATTTAATATTGTTTTAAATTTGGATATAATCAAAGCATATTTTTCTTCAACTGTATCAAATATATCATCATCGATACCTAAAGCTTGTATTTGACGTTCAATTAAAGTAATTTCTTCAAATAAATTTTTAAAACCTCCAAAGGGCATAGCCGGGTAAGATAGGGAAAACGGCCCTTGACGCAAAATTGATTGTTTTTATAGGAAATAATACTTGTTAGCCCCAGATACATTCCTGCCAAATTTCAACCCTCCGAGGCTAATAGTCCATTCAAACGAAGAAAACTTGAATGAAGGAATACGCATTTCGGAACAATCACTCAACGAATTTTCCAATCAAATAATCATCAGTACAGGACTACGAGAAAAGGTATACACGGAATACTATTACAAAACAAGAAAACGAACAACAATTGAAGTAATTAAAACACTAAAAGAACAACAGTGTATCAATTTAGTAAAATAATATTTCCCACCAAACAAACTTAATGCTATATTGACTGACGATGACACAATAAGGGTACTAAATCAAGTATATGATAAATATTTTTCTAAATATAAAATAATTAAGTACATGAAATTACTAACTGACACAGACATAGACGAACATACCAAATTAATTAAAAAATACCACGAAATATCAATTCACCGCGGAATTGAAGAAACGCTAAAACATTTAAAGCGAAATTATTATTTTGATAATATGAAATCAAAACTAACTACCTACATAAATACATGCGACACTTGCCTTAAATTTAAATACGAAAGACATCCATTACAATTGAAACAAGAGCAAACTGAACAAGTAATTAAACCCTTCCAACTACTTCATATTGACATACCTCACATAGAGAAAAATAATGTACTCACCATTTTAGATAAATTTAGTAGATATGCGGAATGTACCATAATACCCTTTAGAAATTCAAATGAAGTGCTGAAATTAATCAAAAACTATATAGCTATACGGAGTCCCCCAAAAAATAGTTCACGACTACGGCTTAGAATTTTCAAACGTAGATGTTAGGGAATTTCTTAAAATGTACGGTACTAAACATCATATTACCTCTGCACGTAATTCAACTGGTAGTTCTCCAGTAGAACGATTACAGAAATATTACGAATATTAAAGAAAAAGGAAAAAGCTACCACTAGATGAGTTATTAGACCTAACCATGATTACTTATAACAATTCAATTCATTCTAGTATACAACTTACACCCTTTGAGGTAATTAGAGGAGTTCGCGACAATACAATCTTACAACCCAATAGAGACGCATTAACAGAATGCACTAAAGCGCGACAAGATGAAATAAAAATTATTAACGATATTATTAACGCAAAATGAAAAACAAAAACAAAAATTAAACGAAAATAAATAATGACCAAAGACAATAACCACCCCAGTTAGACATAGGAAACTAAGTATACGTTAAGAACAACCAACGAAATACTAAATTGTTGCCCCCTTATAACCCTAAACACGTAACTAAAGACAACCAACTAACCTTCCAGACCAAGAAATACAAATGAATCGGTGAGTGAAAGAACCGTACAAGTACAAAACCTTCATTTGTGGGAATTAAGAAAAAACCGTGTTATAGTAAAACTATTGGTTTTTAAATATTTTGATGTATTGTAAACTTGCAATATTTATGATGCTTAATAATATCAAGAAAGGAAACTGGGAAAAAAATCGTCGGTGAAAGAAAATACATGGAAAAAAATACCTTGGAATTATACTGTTCTTTCACTCAACTTAGAAAACATAATATTCTGCAATTTAAATCTTATCGTTTTATTAAAAAAAAATAATATTATTTTACAACATTATAAATTTTCATTCAGCATCATCACTGGTAACTTTCCATGAAGTAATATGGTAATAAAATTCTAAGGTTTCTTCAGAAACGTACTGAAGAATTCTTTTGAGATCAGCAATTTTTTTTCATTACTAGGAACTATTTCTGTATATGCTTTTTCTGAAGGTAATTGCAGATTGACATTGGGCTTAATTAACTTAAATGTGTTCGATATGAAACCTCCTTTGTACGCACTGGCAGTGACGTATCCAGGAACTTCACTGTTATATGTGAATTTCCTTTAGTTCGAAACAGTAAAATTAACTTTTTCCTGGTCGACTGATTTAGATATTTTCTTATAGTACTTGGGCCACAAGTATTTAAAGTCAATAATATAGCTATGACTAATAGTAGTAAGAGTAAATGGTTGCGTCTTTCAGCAAGTTACTATCATCTCTTTGTATTCTTCAGGCAGATAAATACGACTCTCTTTACAGTTCCGAAATCCCCGTCGCAAGCAAAAACGAGTGACCACAAACCGGAAAGTAATGAACAATTTTTTTAAACCGTTTGTTGGTCGTTAAAGTCATTAAGAACCGCACCATTGTGTGGTTGCGATTTTGTCCTGGGCACCCATCTGAGAATAAATGAAGTTCTGTTACTTCTGAAGGTATATTATTTGATATGTAATGCAAAAGAAAACTGCATACTTCGTCAGGGCCTTTATATGCCTGACCCTCGTGGTATGTATAAAAATATCATGCATTGGTCTTCAAGTTATGAACTTGAAAGGCATATAGCCATAATTGCCGGTAATAAAATATTTCTTGGACAGGTATATTGGACAAAGGTAGATTTTGCATAAAATCAAAACTTAATCCACAAACATCGTTCCTTTCATTGCACATTTTTATCACGGTTTGTATTTGTGTGTAAAACTTCTTAGTACGACGGTTATGGACTAATAATTCACCAGCATGCACTCTTTTTGCATTATCGTTAAGATTTGGATCTTTAATTTAGCCGTTCACATTCGCTACAGACATCCACTTGTGGACTGCCGAATTTGAATGAGTAATTTTTATAGTATTTTCGTTATAGTATTTGAGATAATACTCGTATTTTACTTTTCTACTAAGATCCGACCATTTTTTAATAAATAACTGGTATATAACTTTAACGTTTAGTTTGCTATCCAGATATTTTACCATCTTAGCACTGCTATAATGTGAGATTTTACATGGAAATGACTCTATATGTTCCTTAATTTTGGCAATATGTTCACCAGGTAATACGTGAGGACGATTATTGTGTTTTCCCCGTAAATCTACCGGCATATTTCCTTCCATTGAAAGTCTGTTTAATCTTTGTAGTCGGGAATTTGTTATGGAATGCAAGCTAAGGACGCTTTTTTACGTACAGGTATTCTCTTGCCTTGTTTGCATAAGTAATAGACGAATGTTGCGACTTTGACCCGGCTTTTGGTGCTATTTCGTCGTCTTGCTACTGGTTTGGCTTCCATCAGACCCAGTAAATAGATGTCCTGTTCATCTTTATTTTTCAATGTAAGAAATTTAGACAATATAGATTGCTTTTTATCTTGCGAGATTTTTGCAATGCATTTATCCTTACTCCTGAAAATAAAGCATTAGACAAACATTTTGTGTAAATATGTAAATAACTTACTCGACTTGTCCAACAGTTTTTTTGCTAACAATTTTTCCAACTGTATTAACATATTCTTGCCCTGCAAGACGAGCGTATTTTCTTTGGTTTTGTTTCCATTTATTCAGTTGCCTTGTTCGTTTTTTTATAGACCTTTCAGTATTGTCAAAATCGCTATCAGAAATAAACATTTTAATAAACTTTAAATTTTTAAAAGCACAGCAAATAATAAACTATGACAATTAAAAAATAATCGTTACAAAATAATCTATTTGCACATGAAAACAATTAAATACGCATGAGTTACATACGCCGTCCAGTGAGTAGAAGAACAGTACAAGCGCCGTACTTGTATCGTTCTTCCACTCAATTACAATATGAATATTCTGTTTTTACGAGTAAGCAGTTGGCTAATGTACTATTCTTTCGTAGGTTCACGTATTTCAAGCTGTTTAGCTATCTCAGTTTAAAAAGCCATTTTTGGCGCTTGTATTGTTCTTTCACTCATCGATTCAAATACTGCAAAGCAAAAATAAAACCTAAACGAAAATAATATTGTCACAGGTTTTTAGCGATGACGAACGCACAACGAATAGAATACTATGACATTTCCCACACGAAAGGACTAATTGCACTTAACTTAAGTAGTACTAGGATAGTTTCACATTCCAATAATTTAATTCATATTGTTAATTTAACTAGTATTAGAGGCACACTAGAACATTTAAAGTATAATATTTACAATGTTGAATTTAATGAAACACTATATTACAATATCGAGAATTTAAAGGATTTATACAATAGGATTGAACAAAATTTAGAACCTAAAGTAAAACGCAATAAAAGAGGTTTAATTAACGGATTAGAGTCAATAATTAAAACAATATCGGAAAACATGGATAGCAATGATGCAATCAAAATTAATAAACAAATAGGAACACCTAAAAATAATGAACTATTAATAAAAGAGAGACTAAATCAACAACATAACTACGCAAATGTTAGAACGTTTTAATAATAGTTGTGCTCCAGCATCTATTTTTGGGCAAGTACAAAACAAGTTACGAATTTGTTTATGCGCATGCTCGAATACAAACAAGGAACGAACTTGTTTGTAATGTACAGTGTGCTGGAACGGTTTAAATTCGTTTCTGACATTCTAGTGACTTTCTCTTCAGTGCCTCAGTAACACTAATACATACAATAGGGTATTTTGCACCATATAAGAAAAAATATAAAAATGCATGTTTATGACAGATTTCGAAAAAAGTAAATGAGAAACTATTTATTCATAAAAATGCAATGTAAATTTTATAATTCAATTTTATGAATCGTCTTTTTTAATCTGTTTTTCAAATGTCAAAAGCGCCATTCGCCATATTGGATTCCGACGTGACGTCACTCCGATAGTACACAATTTAGTTTTTTGTCGTTCTCTGTGTTATTTTGAAATTTTACAAGTTATTATCACGTTTGCGGACTTTTATAGTTTATTTTATTAGAATCGCATCATGGAAGACGGTTTTGTGAAAGCAGAAAGTACAAATTTACCAATGATAAATTTGTTGATGGTGGCGAAATTTTTTGCATTCAATCTTGATTTCTGTTCGGCCGAGTTGAGAAATATTAAAACAGCAATGTAAGTAACTATCGTATGAAGTTTTGTCTAACAATAAGCACAATAACAATACACAACACAATAATACCTGCATTTACTATTTCAATCCAACCTAACCTATTTTTTGCCATCAGGTAGGGAAGAGAATCGTACGGGGACGATGCAATAGGCTATGTGCAGTTCAAACGGATTCAAAACACATGCGTTGTTAAGTGTACGGTGTGCCCGGAACAGAAAGTGCGTTCCTAGCCCTATGCAGTGACACTTATTGTGAATGAACAGGAAGAGACTGTGACTAGTGTCAAGTGTCACGATTGCCCCTAGTCAGAAGGTGGCTGCAAGCACAGTGTTGCATTTTTAATTTGGTTACACCGCCGAACCGAAGTCCCGTCGTGTACTTCGGTTGAATGCTACTGGAGGAAATCGAATCTGGCTAAGGTTGGCTCATCAATAAAAATTTTGTGTGCAAAAGATATCTCTAAAAGAAAACCTAAGGAAATGGTTCCAGATACCAGGATACGGTAGTAGAGATCAAAAAAATGATGAAAGAAAACTATAGGTAAAATTGGCATACGAATCGAAAGAAAAATGTTAGAGTTAAGTGAAAGTTACTCCGCAGGACCGCACGCCCCCAAAAGGGGTTTAAAGTAAACGGTGGGACGTATCATTACTAAATTTTTCGCAAATACTATTAAGATCCTGAATAAAATAAACGCTACATTACAATTAATCCTTAAGGTCCGAATGTCTTAAAAAGAACAAAAAATTGGCTGGGCGAATCTTGACTTAATTTTGCTCAAATAGTATTGAGATTCTGAGAAAAGTGAACATCAGGTTAAAATTGCCCTCTAGGGTTTTGGAGACTCAAAAAAACCCAAAATAAACGACTGGATGAATTTTAACCTTTACTCACACATTATTAAGAATCCGAAACAAATTCACGCGAGTTTGGAAATATTCTCCAGAGCCTTAGGAGTTCGAACCGTCTCGCAAGTTAACGTACTCTTAACGTTATCAATGTGACTATCTGAAGGTATGAAAATTAGATACGTTATTGCAATATGGAAATAGCAGAGAATTTCAGTATATCTTTTTGTATAAAATTTCAGAACATCAAATTTAAATGAACATATGGTCGGAATTGTCCATCAGTGACACCAAATGAATTCCAAAGAGGGAATGATAATTTTCCCCCAAAACCTTGATACCCTAAAAAGCCTACCTACATGAAGTTTTTGCGGTGCGAATATTAGCGATCTTATTAAAATATGAAGATAGTTATTATAGAGTCGCTGGGCGAGCAATCGCCAGCACTATAAATAATTGACTTTGCTTAAAATTTCGGAATATCTGATTTAATTTAATTTAAGAAATTTAACTGGACCTATAATTTAGAAAATTTTACGTGGGTGAAACCACGGACTACAGCTAGTGATTAATAAAGCAGATTTAGAAGTGTTTTCTTTTTTTTAAAAAAAAAAAAAAACCGTATGAATATGAACGGATAATATTATTTGAATTGGAATTCGCTGAAAAATATTTGGTGCAATTAAAGTTCCAAATTAATCAAAATGAAAGTAGAGATTACTACATCGCTAGCGACATATCATATCTTAAATATTAAGAAAAATTTAAGCAAAACTCTTAAGCGTTTTTCTCTAAACAACCTTTATTGGCACTATGGCAACGATTTCTCGAAAACCAATAAACCGATTTTGAATAAAATTTTTTCTTAAATGTTTCTACAGTGGCTATTAGCACAAGATCTCGCAGCTGATTTCTGCAGGTATCTGTTTTTTTATTGAAACTTAATTTAAATGAATCCTTAATGGCAATGTGATAGATTGCTCCCGGGTTGCCTATCGAAAATTATCCGTAAGTACCTTTAATTAAGTATATTATAATCGCGATGATACATGGTTGCCTGTGAAAAAATAGCCGCAATTTGTGGTTCCCATTACTTTAAATTAATTACTCTCTTATCTCAGCTGCAACTATTGAAAAAAAATTTTATACATATTGATCAATCAAGGCAATGAAATATGTACAATAAGGCCATGAAATATGTACTACATTGTACATATTTCATTGCCTTGATTGACCAACATGTATAATTTTTTTTTCAATAGTTGCTGTTGAGATAAGAGAGTAATTAATTAAAAGTAATAGCACCCACAACTTTAATTTAGTATCTAATTTTCTCAAAAAACACGTGACCACAAATTATTAACAACAATATACCTGTTAACATCTGGCAACCTAGAGGCTGCAGCCGACTAAGAGCTGGCAACCATTCTTTTTAACATTTTTCACATCATTCTCTTTCAAATGATGTTGATTTCATTTAAAAAAATTATAGTTGGAATTCGTTCAAAAAAATGGATTACAATATACTTAATTAAAGGTACTGACAGATAATTTTCGATAGGCAACTCGGGAGCAATGTATTATATTGCCATTAAGGATTCATTTAAATTAAGTTTCAATAAAAAAAACAGATACCTGCAGAAATCAGTTGCGGGATCTTAGACTATATCGTTCAGCGTAGCCGATTTTAAAAACTTTAATAATTTATTACTTTTTTTTATACAGTTTAAATCCGTTTTTTAGAAAATTCTACAATTTTGATAATATGTACAGTTTCCTTATTAGCAATTAAAGAGGGAAATAGGTAGGTTTAGATAAATTAAAAATATTTTATATTATAAATTCTTATAGTAAAACGGTTCAAAAAAGGTCAATATGAAGTGGTCCATAAGTAGAACATTTTAAAAAAAAATAATATTGTCCCAACTGTTCCTATTGGATTTAAGGTGTTAAGAGCAATTCTTTAAAAAAAAATTATCTTAAATAGTTTAACCATGGCGGCCATTTTTTTTTACAATTTGCATTGATTTTTTATTGGCTGCCTTTCACGCCAGTGCTTCATCCGAAAAGGTTGAAATAAAACTATCCATGTTTGGCCTATTTTCTTCTCTTCTACAAGAAAACTTCGCCTAAATTTAAAAAACATCAAAATTTAGCAAAATTTACTTTTTGAACATTTTTTTTTCATAGAAGGCGTGTTATGTAGAGCTTGGTATTTTTTACTGAAATTGTTATATATAGGTACAATTACCCAAAAAAATTTCAGTTGTGAAACCTGTATCCTTTTATTTTACAAATTTTTGAATTTTGAGCCTTTGTATCTCTGATGGAGCTGGTGATCAAAATCTAAAATTTACATTACTTGTAGTGGTTTTGGACTAGTTTACTAAAATCTAAAATATAAAATCAAATTTTATATTGGTCTTTTACAAGTTATAAATATCTTAAAGATATCTTTCATACTTTCCAATAAAATGCTTTAAAAAGATTACAATAATTATTTGAATATATCTATAAAATGTTTTTGGGCTTCAGTAAATTATATACATTCCTTTCTTGCCAAAAAATTTTATGCAAACCACTAAAAAACATAGTCCTTAACCTATTGTGTACGTAATTCCAAACCCATTATGCACATAGTCCTAAACCTATTAAATATAAATGGCAAAAATTGCTTTAAAAGTTTATCAATTTTTGAATGTCTAAGCAGATTTAAAATTTAATTATTTTAGCTCCGGGAGTTTTATTTCGTTTTTATATCATAAATATTTGAATAAAAAACTCATTGAAGTAGAAATAAAGAAATTGCTTACTTAAATTTGTATGTAGTAGGAACAATTTCTCAAAGAAACGCCCTAATTACGCTGTTTATTATTTTATTTTAAATATAACCGGAAATTATGAAAATTAATATTAATTTTTTGAATGAAAAGTAATCTGTGCTTCGTCGAGTGCAAATTATCAGTTGTTATATTATTATATAAATACATTTTGGGCATAGATTTATCAGTAAAATTATTCCTTCTATTTAATTTTTTTTAACTCATTTTTTACTTTCCCGTCTATAGAGGCAGTATTATAGGACCATTGTCACACTGAAATCGGAGAGGGACGCCAAAGAATGGGGGAATAAAAAGTACTTTGTAAATTAGGGGGGTGATTCACTCACGCAATATTGCTCAAACTGATTTCTGAATTCGAGGATATTATTTTTATCTTTGAGGAGAGAATCGACTAGAGAGAATGCTGCGTATTACAAATAAATTAAGAAACTGAAGCAAAAAAATTGACTGATGTGATTACATTGCTTTCTCGTTGTAAGCAACTTGAAACAGAATCATATATCTTACTCTTTTTAGATAATAAAATTCTCATATACATAAAAAGAGTAAGGCATATGATTCTATTTCAATTTTGAAGTTGCTCACAACGAGAAACCAGTGTACTTTAATCGCAGTCAAACCATTGATTTAATAATTTTTTTGGTTTATCTAATATTTAGAAACAACTCCGTGGCTACAAGTTTGGTTTAGTAAAATGGAGTCATATATCACAATTTAATGAAATTGAAAAATTGTCAACAGATGGCACCGAAAATTCTTTTTGATAGTTAAACTAACCACTAAAGATGGTGTTGATAGTCTGAACCACTGCGAACTCTGTACCTTGATTCAAAATTCCATGAAAAAGATAGCGTTGCTAGTCCGAACCACCGCGAACTCTGTACCGTGATTCACAATTTTATCATATTTTTATCTGAAAACAGGTTTATACAGGTTTCCCTCTAAATAAAAACACATTATTTACGTTAATAAATTTATTTAAAATTAATATTTAAATGTTATTACAATAATATTTGTATATGGATATAGCATTTTCCATGGCGCAAGTTGCTCCAGAATGATGGCCGCATTGAGGACTAGTGTATCTTGATGTTATGATTCTCAATTTGGGACAAATTGTTATTTCTTCAAAGTTCATAATGGGCGCTGATGGTAGTAGTCGTTTCAAATACCGCAATTTTTCTTCTCCTTTCGTATAGATGATTCGAGTTCCGTGTAGATTGTTTATTAAAATGTATTGTAGTTCCTCGTATTTAAAATGTCCATCCACCCAGGAGAACCCATGATGATTTTTCCGCAACCACCGAGCTGTGCGCTGATATTTTTCGCTTAATCCACAAAGCGGTATTGGTGATTTGAAATACATAGTGTTGCAGTATATAATCTTCACCATAATTTTCTTCGGAAAAACGGAATTTCAGCACAGCCAATTTCTTTGTGTAGAATTTCCCATTTGTTGCAATTGGAAATCCTTGGAAGTCAACAATTGCCGCGTCGGTCGTCATTGTGCGAAGTCTAGAGCGAAACTGTTCAGCTTAGAATTCAGTAACTAATGTTCTCTTTAAAATAAAACTGGTTTTTATAGGTGTGAGCTGGCTTAAATAAGTCGTGTGGATGTATGTTTACTGACGTCATTAAAAGATTATTGCTACTAATACTACGAACGAAAAATTTTTCCGTCTAATATGTAAAAAATAAAAATTATGTAGAGTCAAACATTACTCGAATATTATAATTCGATATAAAATTCACATAATTGTGTGTCTGTATATTTGCTATTATTAACCTTGTGTAATTTAAATACCCCTGTCGCAGCATCTGCATAACATAGCGAATTTCCAAATCTTGGGCACTGGCGGATCTCATCTAAGACCTGTACCTATTTAAAATAGTTTAGCTTTCTAAGAGTAAAAGAATTTTTAAAATCAGCTGGGTAATTAGTTTTGGTAGTTTTGGGGACCCAAGAACCCGAACGAATTTTGTGCAGCATAGTTGTATCCATCTAAAATAATTTAATTCTCTAGCAGTGAGAAATTTTTTAGCATCGGTTCGATAGCTTATTACTGGCGTTTTCGGATCTGCAAGATCCCGGTGGACCTCATTAAAAAATCAGCTCGACCGTATATTCTAGGCGGACTTTATGTAATATATATATATATATATATATATATATATATATATATATATATATATATATATATATATATATATATATATTCAAAACCCGTTGTGTAGCATTCTACGCCGCATTTGCATCCGCAGGACAGTTGTGGATCTCAGATAACACAACCTGTACCTATCTAAAATAGTTTACCTTGGTAATAGTAAAAGGGTTTCAAAATCGGTCAGTTATTTTATTTTTGACACTTTTAGGTCCTACTGACATTTCAGACCTTACATAACGTAATCTATATGTATCTAAAATAGCTTAGCTCCCCAACAGTGAAAAAATTTTAAAAATCGGTCGGCTAGTTTATTTTTGACGCTTTTGGATCCGATGGACCCTGGCAGACTTTACATAACGTAATCTATATTTATCTAAAATAGTTTAGCTCTGTAAGAGTGAAAAAATTTTCAAAATCGGTCGGTTAGTTTATTTTTACCACTTTTGGGTCCCATGAACCCTGGCGGACCCTAAATAACGTAATGTATGTCTATCTAAAATAGTTAGTTCCCCAACAGTGAAAAAATTTTCAAAATCGGTCGGTTAGTTTATTTTTGACACTTTTGGATCCATGGACCTTGGCAGACCTTACATAACGTAATCTATATTTATCTAAAATAGTTTAGCTCTGTAACAGTGAAAAAATTTTCAAAATCGGTCGGTTAGTTTATTTTTGACACTTTTGGATCCCATGGACCCTGGCAGACCTTATATAACGTAATCTATATTAGCTAAAATAGTTTAGCTCTGTGACAGTGAAAAAATTTTCAAAATCGGTCAGTTAGTTTATTTTTGACACTTTTGGGTTCTATGGACCTTGGTGGACCTTACATAACGTAATTTATATTTATCTAAAATAGTTTAGCTCTGTAACAGTGAAAAAATTTTCAAAATCGGTCAGTTAGTTTATTTTTGACACTTCTGGATCCTATGGACCTTGGCAGACCTTACATAACGGAATCTATATTTATCTAAAACAGTTTAGCTCTGTAACAGTGAAAAAATTTTCAAAATCGATCAGGCAGTTTATTTTTGACACTTTTGGGTCCTATGGACCGAGGCGGACCTTACATAACGTAATCGATATTTATCTAAAATAGTTTAGCTCTGTAACAGTGAAAAAATTTTCAAAATCGGTCAGTTAGTTTATTTTTGACACTTTTGGGTCCTGTGGACCCTGGCGGACCTTACATAATGTATTCTAAATCTATCTAAAATAGTTTAGCTCTGTAACAGTGAAGAAATTTTTAAAATTGGTCGTTTAGTTTATTTTTTACAATTATGGGATCAGTAAATCCTGGCGAAACTCATACAAGTCTAGTACTCTAACAGTAAGAAAAGGGTTCTAAGGATCTCATATAATCTATGGCAGTCCGTACGCTTCTTGCGGACATCATTTAATTAATTAATTCAAATACTTTAACTTACTAACTGTGAAAAAATTTTTAAAATCGATTGGTTAATTAATTTCTGGCCGTTTTAGGTCCCGAAAACCTTGACCTCACATAAAATACCTTAAATACATTTGAAATGGTTTAATTCTTTAACATTATTAATTATTAGTGAAAAAATTTTCAAAATCGATTCAAAATATTTTTCCGTGCATACATATGTACATTATACATACTTTGTTTTGTTTCATATATTTAATAATATTATATCATAACATAATCTTCAATTTCTTGTTTACTTAAAAATTCAATAAAAAAAAAAAAATTCTTCATTACATTAGCTTAGAAAATCTGTTTAATTTACATTTTTTAACATGGGATAGAACCATGCTAATTATAATGCAATAAATGAGAAACAAAACTCTATACATGTATGTGTGTTATATCAAATATATGTGAATAGTTTTCACTTGTTCTCACAAAATTCTTTAATAAAAAAGTGAAATATTTTTATACTTAATAAAGAACTGAGATATAAATATAAATTACTTATTAGACTAACAAAGAAAGAATAAAAGTGAAAATTTACATTTTCTCGAAAAATACTTAAAATAGAAAGAAAATTATAAGAATATTTTCTTCATAATTTTTTTTTTCCTTTTTTCAACGATGTAAAAATTGAACTGCCTTATGATAGGATCGAATGATAAAAAATGGCCAGAAAACCTACTTCTGGGCATCCGACGTGTCTGGCTAACGAACTTAGCCGAGCGAATTCAGAATCCAGTCCGCACACAAAATTTCATAAGCATTAGACGTTTCGTTCGAGAGTTATCGTGGCGACACATATATATATATATATATATATATATATATATATATATATATATATATATATATATATATAAATTTTAGTGAATATCATTTTCGTATTCTAGGGACCTCAAAACAGATTTCTGCCATAGTCCCGGACTCAGATTGCGTCATGACACCTACTGTAATAGCTGAATTTCGAGTTTTCGAAATTCGCTAATAAACGATTGTTAGTGGGAAAAGAATTAGTTTCTTATTCATATATAGATTGTTGTTAGCAATGTTATAAAAATTTAATTTGAAATTAAAGTGCACGCTATAGTTTAAACCACTCTATAGCATTCCTTTAATTTAGGTACATATTAAAAGATAAATTTGAAACTTAAACTATACAGTACTCTGTTAAAAGTACAGTGTATAAAATCATATTTTTTTTACAATATCAGTATATTTTTAAATCATATTTCTTAATATTTTTAAAACTGAATATGTAATATTGATAATTTAAAACTGTTTTAAAACATTAATTTCTCGTCATATATATTTTTAGTCTTAAATTAATAGCACAGTGTTCCATATATATTTTAAGAAAAATTTCTTTCCCATATTTTTATTTACTTAAACAATGTATCTGTTTTTTTTGTCAAATTTATTACTTGTTAGTTTAATTATTAAAAATTAATTAAATATATCTATAGATATTAAACGGCCTTTAGTTTTTGTAAGCGACTGTAATATCTTAAACAAGAAATTATTTTTTATCAAACATCGAATCAGCATTTTTTTTACAATATGTAACTACTATATATTACTATAATTTTATTTGTAAAATAAAATGTGTTTATTTGTTAGAAATTTAAGAAAATTACAAACTAACTGCGCAATATTTCTGGTTAAATAAAAAATCATGCAGTTAAGAATCATGGTTGTTTCTTTTCTTCTGAATTTTTTTCTTCTTGTGCTTCGTCCTTTGCGCAGGCGTTCTGAAGCTCTTTGATCATTAATATGTCTAGTGTAGTTTGCAAGATACCAGCCATTTTTGGAGTACAACTTGTTTCTTTGAAGTTATCAGCCGATGGTAAATGCTTTTGTTCGTTAGATTGATTGTCTTCGTCATTCACAGATTTCAACATATTATGCGAGTTTTTTAAAGATTCGAATTTACTTCTGATTGCTTCTGCTGCAGCCATCATACTTTCATTAAAAATATTCAAGTATCTTTTAGATCGATCTATGTCATATTCGCGTTGATTTTGAAATTCTGGTGCTTTATCTTCCTTTTCTTCAATGTCATTTCTTGCTTCAAAGCTATAGTCGGTTTCACCATCATCATCTTCATCATTAGATTTTGACGATTCACTTTGTGTTGAAAGTCTCCTCTTCTCCGCGCTGTTCACGTCTGTCCCATTATTTACTGACTGATTCGTGGAATTTTCAAATTGACTTATTCCATTTTCATCATTTTTATCATTCTCAGATGAATTATGTTGAGTTCTTAAATGACGCGAGAGATTAAACTTCCGCGAAAATTTCATGCCACAAAATTCACAACTATGCATAGCTTAACAGTATTACGATTGGAACGTGTTTACGAATAGCTGAACTTAACTGACTAAAGATTCCGCGGGCTGAGCCTTCTATATATATATATATATATATATATATATATATATATATATATATATATATATATATATATATATATATATATATATATATATATATATATATATATATATATATATATATATATATATATATATATATATGTAAATTTGATATAAGATGCATAAAAGACAGAAGTAGCTATCAAAGAAATATGTACTCTAAGTATGTAAAATTTACATAAAAATTAACAACAAAAGTAATTCCATTATAAAAAACGCCGTGAGCAGCGGGGCCCCATCACGGTAGTCGAATTTTCCCCTTCATCTTCGGTATTGAATGTCTACAAGCGAAATGTGATTGAAAGTCCACAAGCGATTTGTAATTTTGGTGGTTTCAAAACTGATGATGAGTGTCCGGTTGATCGGGGCTTTAAAAAAAGGTTTTAAGTTTTTAAGGGCTGAATCTCAGTAAATTTCAATTTTGTGCCGATAGCAGTTAACAGGGAAAAAGCCAACACAGTTCGTACGAGGGCATTTCTATCCATGCTTATCCGCCAATTGCCTTTGTGTTTTATTTTTAAATATTAAAAAAGGAACTTAAATAGACCGGTGTGAACCTGGCGCCCGCCTTTCGAAAATTTAAAAATAAATAATACAGCTCGTTTGTACTTCGTTTGTACCCGTTTGTACCGCATTTTATTTTGTTTGTACCTCGAAGGGTAAACATCTAGAAAAAATTTAAAAAATGACCAGCGCCCAACTTTTAGACATTTTAATTTTATTAGTGTCATTCGACAGGGGTTCGTTTGTACCCGTTTGTACCTTTTTTCTTTTCGTTTGTACCTCAAAGGGCTCGGAGATACATGATATTCGAAACATTCTACGTCGCATTAAGTTTGTGTTTTTAGAGACATTGAAAATATGACGACGGCATTTAAGAGAGCTCTATTTCCACACGTTTGTAACTTTTTCCTTTTCGTTTGTACCTCAAAGGGTTCGGAGATACATGGCATTCGAAACATTCTAGGTCGAATTAAACACTGAAAATATGAAGACGGCATTTTATAGAGGTTCGTTTGTACACGTTTGTACCTTTTTTCTTTTCGTTTGTACCTCAAAGGGTTCGGAGATACTTCGTATTCGAAACATTCCAGGTCGAATTAAATTTGTGTTTTTAGAGACATGGAAAATATGACAACGGCATTTTATAGAGTTTCGTTTGTACACGTTTGTACCTTTTTTCTTTTCGTTTGTACCTCAAAGGGTTCGGAGATACATGTTATTCGAAACATTCTAGGTCGAATGAATGTTTGACATCCTAGAATGTTTTCGTACGAGGGCATTTCTATCCATGCTTATCCGCCAATTGCCTTTGTGTTTTATTTTTAAATATTAAAAAAGGAACTTAAATAGTAAACTGGAAGGCTTTTATGAAGATATTTTTTCTTTCCAAAAAAATCCAAAATTTCTATTTTATAAATAATAAAAATCCAAAATTCCTAATTTATAAATAAACAGTGACTTTAATAACATTTTCAAATTACTTAATATGTATGTATTTCATTTGTTAAAAAATTGTATTCACTTCTTTTTAAATTTTTTAAAATTACTATTCGCCTACTTGTATTTAGAACATTTAAAACACATTTAACAATAGCATTCAATTCCGATGTAAAAATGGAAGAAGTGGGGGGAAAAATAATATGGACTCCCTAAAAGGTACTAGCTGGATACTAACTGAATACACGTACAAAATTTCAGCCCTCTAGGTTTCCTTAGAGAGTCTCTAGACGTGTTAGAAAACAAGCAAAAAAATTAAGGAAATATTGGCGTAAAAATCGTGGGGGTAAGGGTTAAAAGTTGAAACCCTCAAAAAACAGTGTCTGGCTATTAGCTTAACCTGTACACAAAATTTCAGCCCTCTAGGTTTATTTGGGGAGATTTTGACCCGAACGAAACTGTTAAAAAACAAGAAAAATCATATTCTTTTGGGTATAAAAATGGTGGGGGTAGGGGTTAAAAGTCGAGACCCCCAAAAAACACCCCCTTGATACTAACTCAATCCGAATACAAAACTTCAGCCCTCTAGGTTTATTTGGGTGACCTGTGCGAGTGGTACAAACTTCAAAAACGTCGAAAATGCATGAAATTGTAGCTTAAAAATGAGGGGGGTGGGGGTAAAATATTAAAACCTCCAAAAAGCACAACCTAGGTACAAACTTTATCAACACACCAAATTTCAACCCTCTACGTTAATTCTGGGGGGCTGGGGGCCTGTTAGATCCAGCGAAAATCGTTTTTCCCCTCTCCACTCCCACCAAATCATCCTAGGAAGCTGAATTTTGGATATGTTGTAGATAATTGACCGAAACATTATTTAAAACCGGTTTGGAAGAGTTTTATTGCTTTTCCGCCCCCCACCACCCCCTTAAAGGTCGGGTCAGAAAAAAAATTTGCCCAAAATTTGACCCCACTTTGATAGTATGAGGTGCCTCAAAAATGAGCCCCATTTACCAAATTTCATCTCTTAACTTCCATAGGGGGGCCCTACACAAAATAAAAGGTGGCGGGAATATATATATATATATATATATATATATATATATATATATATATATATATATATATATATATATATATATATCAGACATTTTTTTTTCTACATATTCGTGTTCTACGGGTCCGAAAACGGATAGCGACCCTACTCTCGCCTCTCGCAGCTCTTATCGTATAGACTGTATAAGTCTAATTTTTCGGAGAAAATTCGACTAAAAAATCAATAAAATAAGGAAAAGTAAACAAATTTATATGGTCATTAAAATAGAGCCATAACATATTTTGTATCTAAAACCTTAAATTTATTCAAATATTTAAGTTCTAATCATTTAATTTTAATAAGTATTTGGTAGCTTGACCATTACTTTTTAACAAGGCATCACAACGTCGTGACAGTGATTCAAATAAATGTTAAGATGGATAACGAAATACATTGTTCTTTCGAAGAAAGAACAAATATTGTAACTCGACGAGACGAGAGAAAATCTCAACGTGAAATAGTTAGAACTGTCGGTTGTTGAAAGAAAATGGTTGGAAATACATTGAAACCAAAACCAACTAAAGAAAATCGTGGGGTAAAAGAAAAAGTACGGTCCAAACTGATCGGCTCATCATTCATACTTCAAAGAAGATCCGTTAAAGTCTTCGATAAGCATTAAGGCTGAATTAAATCTTGATGTTGGTACACGTACTGTACGAAAAAGGGTGCAAGAACATAATTCTAACGGTAAATAAATGGGGAACTTTTTTGGCGACTCTTAAAAATAACAAAAACCGGATAAATTTTGCATTGGTCATATTATCTGGAATTGTCCTGAAGGCATAACAAAGTGGAGAAAAATAAATGATGCGACAAAAATAAATTTATTCAGCTCTGATGGTCGGGTGTACATTAGAAGACCCCAAAGCAAAGAATTTCTTCCACAACATATCAAAAAAACTTTGAAACATAAAGGTGGAAACAAAACTATGGAGATATTTTTTGATTAGTATGGAGTTGGACCAATATCTTGGATCAGAGAAAACAAGGATTACAACGAATATTCCAACATACTTAAAAATACTGTGCTCCCATTTACTGGGGAAAATGTGCCACTAAAATGGACATTAACACAAGACAATGTTCTGAAGCCTACGTCTTGAAAGGCAAACAGAGCTTTCGTGAGTCACAAATTGTCGGTTTTACCTTAGCCTTCTCAATCATCCGACTTCAATCTGATTCAAAATTAATGTATACAATTATAAAATACTCTTGGAAATTATAAAATCAATAATAAAGCACAACTATGGAACAAGGTTCAAAAATAATAGACGTCTATTACCATCATCCGGTGTCAGCATTTATTTGAATCACTGCCACGACGTTGTGACGCTTTAGGACGATCAAACTACTAAATTACTTTATGATTGGAAAAAACTGAGTGATTGGAACTTAAATATTTGAATAAATTTAGGGTTATAAATACAAAATATGTAATGGCTCTAATTTAATGACTCTATGGCTCTATTTTAATGTGATGGCTCTATTTATATTTTAATGTAATTTTCCTTATTTTACTAATTCTGTTTATAATGGAATTACTTTTGTTGTTAATTTTTATGTAAATTTTACATACTTAGTATACATATTACTTTGATAGCTACTTCGTTCTTTTATGCATCTTATACCAAATTTCACCACAAATTTTATGAAATTCCATACAGTGGCTCTATTTCTGTGACCACCACTGTATATATATATATATATATATATATATATATATATATATATATATATATATATATATATATATATATATATATATACCTATGGAGTGACTCTTCGGGAGTGACTCTTTGGGAGTGACTCTTTTGGGAGTGACTCCTTGGGAATGACCCTTCGGGAGTGACTCCTTGGGAGTGACTCTTTGGGAGTAACTCTTCGGTAGTGACTCTTTGGGAGTAACTCTTCGGGAGTAACTCTTTTGGAGTGACTTTGGGAGTGACTCTTTGGGAGTAACTCTTTGGGAGTGACTCTTTGGAAGTGACTCTTTGGGAGTAACTCTTTGGGAGTGACTCTTTGGAAGTGACTCTTGCACCAAAAGGCACCAAAATGCACCCAAGGGTACCAAAATTTACCAGAGAGCAACAGAAGAAAGCGATGAAAAAACATCTGCTAGCGATAACGAAGATATTGCAAGTGAAGGGGAATCTGATGATGATGAGAATACAGTCGTCGACGATGGTGATGAAAAAATTGCGGGTAAAGGGTTATACTTACGACCCTATAGGAGGCGTTAGAATAAACTCTTAACATTTAATAAGTTGTTAAAAAATCTTTGTAATTTTTCCAACAACTGTATACCAAAGTTAATTATTTAATAAAAGTTTTTAAAATTATATGAATGTTATTATTTCTTACATACCACAGTCCTTAAACAATTTTAGTAATTCGTTCAAGAAAGATCGTTGAAGTGATTATGCTTATAACGAACTATGTAATGTATATTTCTTGAACTATTCAAAAGGGTGTTATTTAAATGTGTTTAGGAAATTCTTATATTTTGGGTACACACTGCGATGAATATTGTTAACTAGCATTGGTTAAAACAAGTAACACACAAAATGTGTTTAAGAAATTCTAACATAAAAATGACGAATGGAGAAGGCTTTAATTACATCATCCAAACAATACAGATATAATTAAAACGGTATATAACCACACAATGATTGAAAAATTATCAAGCTGAGGTGAGTGAGATTCGAACCCAAGTTCCTCGAATTATATATCTACATTGTTCAGATGGTGTAATAAAACCCTTCTTCATTCGCCATTTTCATACATACCTCCAATATTTTTATTAAAATATTAGATGTATATTTAGTGTGCCGCTTTCATTCATTTATCAAAATTACCTAATATATATGCAATGTTCTTACATGCCCCTGAATATAGGCAATTAAGTTGCATTGTTCCATTGACGTTCTGACATAATAGAACATAATATATATGTAAACTATGTAATTCTTACCAATAAGTATGTACCCATATTATTAATGATTTGTTAATTTGAAGCATCTAAAACTGCTGAGCAGGAAAGGGTTAATTAATTGAATACAACTTAACTCAAAATAAAATTTCATACTCTAAATTAAAATTTTCATCCATTTTTAAAAACAACGAAAGGTATTTACTTTCCACCCTGTATACGTATTTGTCGATGATGGTATTACATTACATTTTCAATTCGTTGTTTTAGAAAATATTTATATGTATATAATATTTTTTTTAGTATTTTGCTTGTAATAGATTATTTTTTAAGTGTTTTTAACAATTTCCACCTTATGTACGCAAGACATATACGGTTCATACTGAACTTATATATTAATAAATTTTATTCAATGAATTGCTTAGAACTATCGATTTTCGATTTTTTATTAAAAAATGTTTTAAACTACATGCGTGCTTTTATTTAGAAGGGTTAACGCAACATTAATTTTTTTTTATTCCTATAAAAGTGTTTCTTAAAATAACTATCTAGGAAACCAGAATTTTCATTTTCATATCAATGTTGAGTGCTCATAGTTTATAAAAAATATGATAGTTTTATTACAAAGAAATCATTTTTAATTGTAATCTAGTACATTATCGATGACCAAACATTTGACGTTAAATGAACAGGTTCTTATATTTATCACGCGTATATATCAACAACACTATTCTTGAAAATAAATTTTATAATATTGACAAAATTTCCTATTTTTGACAATCAAATTTCCATTTGGTATGAATTTCATGTATAAAAATTTAAACAAGTAGGTACAATCTTCATACATATGAGGTGTACTTCACATATACAATACGGTAACGTGGAATGCGCCTCATCAGCGGTTTTGCTATATGTGATTGAAACTTCTGTGTTGTTAAAAGACATATAAATTACATATAGGTAGTTAAGAAATTATTTTTTATTTTTTATTAAATATATAAATTAGAGTTTTGAAATTATTATGAAAAAAATGACTTTTTTCAATTTGGAAAATATTAAGATATTATCGATTTCTTTTACAATTAATACTCAGGGTACAATATATATCAAAGACTGCTCATAAGTATTATCAATATATACATAGACATGATTCTTAACTGCATGATTTAGTATTTTACCAGAAATATTGCGCAGTCAGTTTGTAATTTTCTTAAATTTTTAATAAATAAACACATTTTATTATATATAAATAATACATTTAATAAAACTATAATAATATATAGTAGATACATATTGAGGTATGTAAAAAATGCTGATTCGATGTTTGATAAAAAAGAATTTCTTGTTGAAGATATTACAGGTGTTAACAAAAACTAGAGGCCATTTAATACCAATAGGTATATTTTATTAATTTGTAATAATTAAACTAACAAGTAATAAATTTAACAAAAAAACAGATACATTGTTTAAGTAAATATAAAATATGGGAAAGAAATTTTTCTTAAAATATATATGGAACATTGTGCTATTAATTTAAGACTAAAAAATATCTCTGACTAGAAATTAATGTTTCAAAACAGTTTTAAATTATCAGTATTACATCATATTCAGTTTTAAAAATATTAAGAAATATGATTTTTTACAAATATATTGATATTGTAAAAAAATATGATTTTAACAGTATATAAACCCTTACTTTTAACAGAGTACTGTATAGTTTTAGTTTCAAATTTATCTTTTAACATGCACCTAAATGAAAAGAATGCTATAGAGTGGTTTAAACTATAGCATGCACTTTAATTTCAAATTAAATTTTTATAACATTGCTAACAAAAATCTGTATATGAGTAAGAAACTAACTCTTTTCCCACTAATAATCGCTTATTTAAATTACGCAAGGTCAATAATAGCAAATATACATACACACAATTATATATTGAATTGAATTTATATCGAATAATTTTATATCGAATTATAATATTCGAGTAATGTTTGGACTCTAAATAAAGCAAGTTATAACACAATTTTTATTTTTGGCATATCAGACAAAAAAATTTTTCGTTCCAGGTATTAGTAGCAATAATATTTTAATGACGTCAGTAAACATACATCCACACGACTTATTTAAGCAAGCTCACACCTATAAAAACCAGTTTTATTTTAAAGAAAAGATTAGTTACTGAATTCTAAGCTGAACAGTTTCGCTCTAGACAACGCACAATGAAGACCGACGCAGCAATTGTTGACTTCCAAGGGTTTCCAAATGCAACAAATGGGAAATTCTACATAAAGGAATTGGCTGTGTTGAAATTCGATTCTTCCGAAGAAAATTATGGTGACGATTATTATACTACAACACCATCTTTTAAATCACCAATACCGTTTTGCGGATTAAGTGAAAAAGATCAGCGCACAGCTCGTTGGCTGCGGAAAGATCATCATGGGTTCTCCTGGATGGATGGGCGTATTGAATAAGAGGAACTACAATACATTTTAATAAACAATCTACACGGAACTCGAATCATCTATACGAAAGGTGAAGAAAAAGTGCGGTATTTGAAACGACTGCTACCATCAGCATCCATCATGAACTTTGAAGTAATAACAATTTGTCCCAAGTTGGGAATCATAACAGCAACATACACTAGTCATCGATGCAGCCATCATTCTGGAGCAATTTGCGCCATGGAAAATGTTATATCCATATACAAATATTATTGTAATAACATTTAAATATTTATTATAAAATATTTATTTTAAATAAATTTATTAAAATAAAAAATGTGTTTTTATTTAGAGGGAAACCTGTATCAACCTGTTTTCAGATAAAAATATGATAAAATTCTGAATCAAGGTACAGATTTCGCGGTGGTTCGGACTAGCAACGCTATCTTTTTCATGGAATTTTGAATCAAGGTACAGAGTTCGCAGTTGTTCAGACTATCAACACCATCTTTAGTGGTTAGTTTAACTATCAAAAAGAATTTTCGGTGCCATCTGTTGACAATTTTTCAAACTTGCGCACAGGGATCGCTTTTTGTGAGAAAAAATTTGCATACAAGATTTTCTTTTTGGAGAATGTTTAGGGGTATCTCATGAGTGTAAATTCAAATTGGCGGGATGGTGGAGGTTGTGCTTCAGCCGCCATCTTGAATTTAAGTTTTTGCCAAATACCTCAAACATGGTGCATTTTATGAGAAAAATGATCAGAATCAATTTTATGGAAAATTAAATTTTGCGTTACTTTTGTTGGAAATATTTTTCGATGAAATTCGTATTTTTCGATGTATAACCTGCCAAAATTTCGTCGATTTAATTTTCCATCAATATCTCATTAACCATATTTCGAACATTGAAAGTAGCTATTATCGCATTTTTAAAACGTAAAATCCTCTACAAGTTTCATTCGAAACTTTTCGACGTATTTCTAATAGCTTAAAAGTTAGAGACCTTTAAAGTCAAAATTATGTCGGCCAATCTTCAATAAGAGTGGCTACTGTTAATATTTAATGAAATATGCAATACTGAAAACTTGGTCTGCAAAATTTGAATCCTAGATTTTTTTTCGGGAAATGTTTAGAAATATCCCAAGAACCTGAATAAAGATTGGTGGGATGGTGGAAGTTGTTCTTCAGCCGCCATCTTGGATTGCAGTTTTCGCCAAATATCTCGACAGCGGTGCATCTAATGAGGAAAATGCTTAGAATCAATTTTATAGAAAATTAAATTTTGCGTTACTTTTGTTGGAAGCATTTTTCGATAAAATTCGTATTTTTCGATGTATAACCTGCCAAAATTTCGTGCATCTAATTTTTCCCCAATATCTCGTTGACGATACTTTGGACATTGAAAGTAGCTATTATCGCATTTTTAGAACGTAAAATCCTCAACAATTTTCATTCGAAATTTTTAACGTATTTTTAATAGCTTGGAAGTTATAGACCTTTAAAAGTTAAAATTGTATCATCAAATTTTCGGTATGTCACTACTTTTGACACTAATGAGATATATAGTGCTAAAAACTTGGGCTGCAAAATTTAGACCCTAGATTTTTCTTTCGGAAAATCTTTAGGAGTATCCCATGAGCTTAAATACAAGTTGGCGGGATGGTGGAAGCTGTGCTTCAGCTGCCATCTTGGGTTCAAGTTTTTACACAATATTTCGAAAACGGTATATCTAACAAACAAACTGGTAAGAACTAATTTTACAGAAAAGTAAATTTGGCACAATTTTCGCTCAAAAATTTTTTCGATGAATCCGGTATATTTCTACTGTTTTACTGGAACCTTTTTGACGTACCTGCTATAGCTCGAAAGTTATAAGTCTCGAAAAATTAAAATTGTCAGTTTAATCGCTGTTGTAACACCTAAATGAGATAGACAGTACCAAACACTTGGTCTACAAAATTTACATCTGAGATTTTTTTACTGGAAAATGCTAAGAGATACTCCACTATTTGAAATATAAATTGGCGGGGTGGTGGCAGCTGTGTTCCAGCCGTAATTCAATTTTTAATCTGGATTTAATCATCTTAATCTACTCTAATTAGATTAGTAAATTTAATAATCTAATAATCTTAATTCAACGATGAAAAAACTAATATGGAATTTTTACAAAAGTTCATACTCTTAAAAATTAATAACAACTTTCTTTACGAGATACATATCTCTACCTAACGGAATTGTTTAAAAACAATAGTAGTTAAAGTTTTTTACATTCTAATTCTGTAGTTTAAGAGAAAAATATTCAAAACAAATTAATTTGAAGAGTGTTTGGTTAAAGGAAACTCTAAAATCTACAAACTTTTAATATTCGACCCTAGTGCCTTCTGATTAGCAGTATATTCGAGTTATCGATTCCTAAAATTCGAGTTATCGATTTCTAAAAGAAAACTTCGGGTGTAAATTATTAAAATCAAACTAAAATAAAAATTGTCGAGAATTTTACACTCTAACAATTTCTTAATAGCTATTTTCAAGGTATAACGTATTTACGAGATATTTAAAAAAAAATGGGATCCATGAAATTGTGGCGAGTTCTACATCAAAAGCTACGAAATCCATCGAAAAGTTTTTCGAGGAAAAGTTTTTGTTCCAAATTTATTTTTCTATAATATTAGTTCTCACCATTTTCTTTGCTAGATGTACTGTTATTGAGATATTTAACAAAAACTAAGATCCAAGATGGCGTCTAAAGCACAACCCACACTATCCCGCCAATTTGAATTTACACACATGGAATATTTCTAAACGTCTTCTGAAAAAAGAATTTCAGAAGAAAATTTTGCAACCGAAATTATTAGTGCTGCATATCTCGTAAGTGTGTTAACAATACAAACTCTTACTGACAATTGCAGGTGATTTTGACGTTTACATGTCTATAGCTTTTGAACTATTAGTTCTACGTAAAAAAAGCTTTAAATAAAATTTATAGAGAATTTTATGCTCAACAAGTTTTATAATAACTATTTTCAGAATATTTTTCACATCTGAGGAGATATGAGACAAAAGCAACTACAACGAATTTTCACAAAGATTTAATGTTGGATGTCTTGAAAAATATTAATTTCACGGAAAAGTACTTCAAACAAAAATTGTAGGAAATTTAATTTCTGATAAAAAAGGTTCTTACCATTTTCCTTATAAGACTGATAGTTTGTGAGATATTGGCGATTATTTGAAAAAGACGTTTTCCAATATGATGGCTGAAGCACAACCTCCACCATACCGTCAATGTATATTTATACTCACAATAAATCCCTGAACAACTTCCAAAATAAATATCTTGTATGTAAATTTTTGCATTTTGACAGGCTTTTTCTTGGTAAATTCACGGGCCTACAAGGGAATTTTTTCTTTTGATAGTCGACCAGTCGTGTTTAAAACGCAATTTTATTAACAGCATATACATAAATAAACAAATAACTGGAAAGTCAATAACTTCTTGTCCTGTATCCTTAAACTTCTTTTCTTGGTATGAACATTACTATTTAATTACCAGCAGGGCTTTATAAACCAACCTGACTCAAAAATTTTAACAAAACTAAGAAACAAAATCTTCTTTCTAAATACCTTCGACAAAAATATTATTAGATAACATTTTAAATTTATTAAAAACATTAAAAACTCGCTAAGTATAAGGCGATTTCTGTCTTATCAATTGTGTCGTGATTACAAATTGATTCATTCAACCAAACAATGGTCGAAGTGCAACAATAATATTTAATAATTTTTGTATAATACAATTTTCTTTTTTTTTTTTTTTTGGAATGATTTATATATGATTGTTTGTACCTATTAATAAAATTTATATGCTTATAATAATCCTCTCAATGTCCTTTTGATATAAAAATATAAAAATGGGCATAACAACCCATAGAATAGAATCAGCAGGTAGTAAGGCCATTATATTATTTGATTATATTTATGGATCTACGTGAACCTTTTGTAAGCAACCGAAAAATAGATAATGTCCACACATGATATGATACGATATGATATGATGTTATAGCAAACAACTATGAGGGTGTAGAAAGGAGAAAGTGAGCATATATACATATATATATATATATATATATATATATATATATATATATATATATATATATATATATATATAGTTTTTTGAGAGTTGCCATTTTTATTACAACCAAATTTGTATGATAGAAATGGTACTAGAAAAGGTTCTTTTCTAGTTTTATCGAAAAATTAATATATAGCCTCATTTAAAAATCTATAAGTTTGTATCATAGCTCGAAAACCATAAGAGCTATAAAGCTCCTGGTTATAGCAATCGATTGCCCCCATCAGCATCTACAACTCTTATTTGAACAATTTTTCGATTAAATCAACGGTTTGGCTGTAATAAAAATGGCAACTTTCAAAAAACTCACACAGTATATTTTATATATATATATATATATATATATATATATATATATATATATATATATATATATATATATATATATATGTTTGCCCATTACATTACGTAGATATACGACACTAGTATGATTTGTCAGGAATGTGTAACTCCATAAATACATACAATTTATATTAGATACTAATGAAAGTTTATTAATGAACTATTTACCTAGTCTCGTGCCAATGTAATGCATTTTTTTCAGATTTAATTGAAATATAAGTTGATTTAATACTGATATCCGACATAATTATGTATATATAAGTGGATCTCACTGTATTTACATTTGGTATCCATCAAAGAGCAAGATTTTAAATATTTTGATATAAAATTCAATTTTATATTATGCAGATGCCTGCTTATTCCAATTAACGCCTTGAGGCATTCCATTTCCGCACCTTTTCTCACCTATTACGTAACTTATAGGTTTGTATATTTATGCTACACCATAATCAATGAATAATAAATTTAAAAAATCTGTTAAGTGGAGAGATCAAAGTAATTAATGAATAAATATAAAAATAAATAAATAAAGTTGAAAAAACTTATAAATGTATTTTTTTATAAAAATACATAACTTTCTTTAACCATTTTCAAATGACCAAGTAAAACCTATGAAAACATTTCTAATAAATACGCTACTGAAACTAGTTCTCCTTAATATCTACTCGAAAATTATAAAAAAATCTAGGTTAAATAATTTTCATTACGTTTCTTCTTTATATGAATTCAATACAAATATGATATCTTCCATGAGAACAACAATTTTTCGCAATTCCATTAAGACGTCACAAACGTCGTTGCTATATTGTTAATTGAAATTGTTTCATAATAAAAAGAAGCTACATACATATTGTAATAGTAGTAGGCGTCAGCCGTAAGGCAATCGAACTTACACTAATGTAGTGTAGATTGCCGCCGCTAAATTTGTTAATCTTTGGCACTTATCATGGATTCAAACCCCAGTTGATGTGTTTGGTGGCGCCAACTAGCGGCCGTAACGTGAACTATCTAAGGCCGCCATCATTATTCCGACATATTGGGTTCTCGTACTGGTGTTTGATTTTATGATTCCCCGAACCAAGTGGCTTTTAACAGAGGACTTGATACGAGAACAACCGATGAACAACGGCGAACCTGATATAAGCAGTGTTGCCAACTTGGTCGTTTTACCACTAAAACTAATGGTTTTGAATTTCCCACAGTGGGGAAAATTTTTTTCTAGTGGTTTGTGGTTTTCAATGTTGGTGTCTTACAAGTAAAGGTCTTGAAGTATAATTCCCAATTTTGGTGAAACTTGGTAGGTGTGTAGAACACAGGAAAATAACAGACACGTATTTTTCTTTATCGGCCAAAACCACCATCTAAGGGGTGAAATCCACCCCCAAAGTTGGGGTAAAAATTTAATTTTGTTAAATTACTCGCAAACTATAATAGATAGAAAGAAGTTTAAATTGACACAACCCTTCATTTTGAAAGATCTTTCTACTGATGTACTCAAATCCAAGGTCAGACCTACTGGAGGGGCCTTGGCTATAAAATTGAGGGTAAATTTTGAAATAGGGTGAATATGGTTCGACCAATCAAAATACTAATATCAAATATGAAAACTACATCAAAAATACTAGTTTACCTGTTTTAGATAAAAGCCGTTACGTTAAATCTAAAAGCTCAAATCTTAATCTAAAATCTTACATGTGCACTCAATGTTTTACTTATAATATCCTTAATAATAACTTTTTAAATCGTTTTTATTTATTGTATTTATACTCTACAGTTAATATTTAAACAAAAATATTGGATAAAATTTTATTATAATGTTATTCGTACAAAATTAAGAGCTCTATACAAATTCCAGTAGCTCTAGTTAACTTCCCATTGGAAGTTATTGTAATGGGCCCGATTTTACGAATTGCTAATTTAGACATATCTCCACTTTTCAAGGTCACTAGAATCCGAATCCACCGTTTTTAGTGTGATGTCTGTATGTGTGCTCGTTAGTTCGTTCGTTCGTAAATTTTTTTCGTCTCGCATATCTCGAGAACAAATGATAATATCAACTCCGGATTAATTACATTAGATGTCTAATTAAAAAATAAAGACCGCATAAAGTTTTCAGCAAATTCGGGTTAGCGGTTTGTTTTTCGTGATAAGAAACGGGAATTAACTTTATTTACACAACATAAATCATATAGATTTGTTACCATATCTTGATTATATAATGGCCTAAAAACCTAATTGATGTTAAAAGTTAAAACGCCAGTAAATTATCATATTACAAAATTTAAAAAAAAAAAAAAAAGAAAAACACGAAATAAGAAACTTTTTATGAAATATTTTTTGTCTCGCATATCTTGAGAACAAATGATAACAACATTTGCTTGATAAGGGTACCCACCCTTAGGTACAGAGGGCGACGTTCCCGATGAGGTACAAGGGGCAGCGTATTTTGAAAATATACCCGAAGTCAGAGCTTGTGACATCACTGACCCATCTAGGATCGGGTATAATTTACAAAACAGAAACTAACAAAATGACTCTTTAAAATATACCTCATTTCAGAGCCAAAATCGGGTATATTTTCAAGTAGAAGAATACTACTATGAGAATTTGAATATATACCAGACAATAAATTAGGGTAATCTTATACAGTTACTAATAAGGTATATTTTCAAACTTATTTCAACTGTAATTTATACTCGATCTTCGCAAAAAAAAAAATATGCACATATGATTTAAAACACAAATTTAAATATTATTTGAATTCGAATCCGCTGAAAAATATTTGGTGCAATTAAGGTAGTAATCTGGTAACTTGGATTGAAAAAATCGAAATTTTTTTTTTGTTTATTTTGAAACTACAACATATTGAGAATATACTGCGAAAATTTTAGACCAAAATTCAACGAAAACAAAACAAAACAAAATAAAAAATTTTTGAATCCGTTGCTATTTTATAAAAAATAGGTAGGAAAAAACCTATGCATAACGATAGCTACAATTATGTACTTTAATAATTTTTTTTTTAATTTGAAATGATTCATCATTGCAAATCGCTGGTAAAATTTTCAATTTTTTTAGATGCATTTGCATTATTAAGTTTGCAAATATTTAATATTATTCTATAAAATTTTATATGGACAAATGGATACTCATTAAAGTCTTTTTAATTCGACCCTCATATAGGCATTCACTCACATTTGCAAAAAAAATTCGCTAAAATTGTCAATTTTTTGCGGCGTCACAGTGCTGTTTTTCCTTAACTACTTAATTGAACCATTTGTTTACCAATAAATTGAAAGTGGGTATGTTTTTCATACTATTCTTATTAAATATTGAGTTTGAAAATATACCCGAGCTCAGCGCTTTTAATGGGTATATTTTCAAGTATCGAACTATGCTTTTAAACATTGAATGTATACCCGAGTTCAGATACACTGAGCTCTGAATACGGGTATATTTTCCAAACACGCCAAGGGGCAAAGCTTCTATCGGGGGCCCAGGGGAGGAACCCCCTGAACTGAAAAAAGAATTATTTATGTACAGTAGTCTTTAAGGGCATCCAATGGGAAGTTGACAGTGTGAGTAGACCTTTCCCCCCCAAACTGTTGAAGTATTTTAAAAACAGAATCGGTAGAGGCAAAATTTAAATTGACTAATAGTCATATTTCTTGCATATTTCTATGTAATTAATTACTACAGTTTTTATACATAACAAATTTTACTTTACAGTATAAATTATTCTTTTGAAATTAATGACCCAGCATTTTTATTAACTAGTAAAATAGTACTCTAAAGGAAATTTAATATTACACGATTACTACCAAATATTGAAAAGGCTTCATTGTAAAAATATTACTCGCATATCTGTGAAATAATGCTGATCCGAACGGAATTCACCAATGTTGGAAAATCGGAAGTAGGTTGTACTAAAAATTGGGCATAGTAAATATTTAATTTTTTCTGAAGACCCGTTAACAACTACGACACTGGATTTATATATGTTAATATCCCTGTATATTTTTTCGAGCTCTAAAACAATTATATGCTACGTCAATTTAAATTTTGTCTCTACCGATTGTGTTTTTAAAATATTTCACCAGTTGCTAATATTAACCAGAGCTACCGGAATTTGTATAGAGCTCTTATTTTGTACGAAAAACATCATAATAAAATTTTATCCAATATTTTTGTTTAAATATTAATTGCAGAGTATAAATACAATAAATAAAAACGATTTAAAAAGTTATTTTTAAGGATATTATAAGTAAAATATTAAGTGCACATGTAAGATTTTAGATTAAGATTTGAGCTTTTAGATTTAACGTAACGGCTTTTATTTAAAACAGGTAAACTAGTATTTTTGATGTAGTTTTCATATTTGATATCAATATTTTGATTGGTCGAACCATATTCACCCTATTTCAAAATTTACCCTCAATTTTATAGTCAAGGCCCCTCCAGTAGGCCCGACCTTGGATTTGAGTACATCAGTAGAAAGATCTTTCAAAATGAAGGGTTGTATCAATTTAAACTTTTTTTCTATCTATCATAGTTTTCGAGTAATTTAACAAAATTAAATTTTTACCCCAACTTTTGGGAGTGGATTTCACCTCTTAAATGGCGTTTCTGGCCCATAAAGAAAAATACGTGTCTGTTATTTTTCTGTGTTCTACACGCCTACCAAGTTTCATTAAAATTGGGAATTATCACTTCAAGACCTTTACTTGTTAGTGGTTTTACCACTAAAACTGCTGGTTATTTTAGTTTATATAATATTGTTGTTCTATTTTCTATTTTGTTATGATTAAATCATAAAAATTAAATTATGAAAATTTTTATTCTATGATTTTGTTGTCGAAAAGTGGAAAGCGTTTTTTTTTTTGCTTGTCGATGAAGAGCTGGTGGCTTTTAGTAGTTTTTAACGGTTTCAAAATCGAATCTAGTGGTCTCTGTAAAAAAAGTTGGCAACACTGGATATAAGATGCCTTGTGCATCAAACACTCACTAACTGACCTTAGACTGGTTCACACGTAATTTTGAAGTGAGTCGCTATTTTCTTTGTTAGAAATACAGTAGTATAACAATGTTTCAATTTTAATAAACTACTGTTAATATAAACCTAAAGATTAAAAAATTTTGTTAAAAATTAATATTTGTAAACATTCTTTTAAATATTAAAGTGCTTAAAATATATTAAATATGAAACATTAAAATGAAATGAACTTTTATTATTTAAACTATCAGTCAAACTATCTACTGATGAATTATATAATTTTATTTTATCAACTACAAACTGTCGACACAAACCACCACGCGTAATGCTGGTCTTCGGAGGACAATTCCTCACAAATAACCCACGAATACAGGGACAAATATAATTAATGGCATCCAACAATTAAAGTAACGAACAATATATCGAAATTTTATGGCGCCAAATTCAAGTTTTAAATATAGTCAAGAAGCGCCCATCCATTACAATATTTACTCGAAAAATATTCGGTACCCTTATAGTTGAATCAATGAATACGTAAAACAGGTAATCTTTGGAAGTCCTCAAGAACAACTTCGATCTTAAAGATTCTGTTTTTAAAAAATTGTTTTTTTATATTATTTAAAATCAGAAACCTGAAGCGAGAACGAAATTATTTATATTAGTTAAAGGAATTCTCTCATAAAGGGGACGCCTAAAAATTCATTGTTTTAGATTTTGATGATTCTTATATTTTTATAACCTACAAATGTTGTGTAGTTGTGCTGGGCTATAAGTTTTTCGATATCCGTTTATTTCTGTAAAGTACATGTGGGCATAGTGACCCACGTGCAAACCACCTAAAACCCATATTCTCGTTTTTCTCCAAAGCAATTTCAACAGAAAAGACGAAAATAACACTAACTAATAGTACGTTAAATAGGCAAGGAACTTACTTAATTTGCTCACGTAAATTTGATAGTTTAGAAGTAAATGAATTTTATAATGTAAAAGTTTAATCACCATTTTTGAAGAAGCCTATAAATCGATCTGGACGTTTTAAATTTCTATGGGCAGTGCGTCCAAATTAGTCATTTACAAAAAAATGTCTGTCTGTTTGTCGGTTTGTGGGTCTTTCTGTCTGTTAAGAGAACTATTTTGATCACTAACTATGAAACTACCTAAGAGATTTTGATAAAATTTGGTATGAGTATGAAGTTCCTCATACACTGAAAAGTTATTGCGAGCGGGGCTTAGCCGCCCTTGAATTTTAAAAATGTCCCAAAAATGAACAAATCGGCCATTTGCAGAAAAACGGCTCTAACAGCTTTGATTAAAGGACCCCTCCAGATAAGATAAGTGAATCTGCCTAAGTTTCAACCTAGGTTGAGAGTGTCATTGTAGGGTTCGCCCTTGCACATGTATTCCGTAGCTGCAATATTAGGTCAAAGTCGCTTTGCGTTTTCGAGTTGTACCAAAATGTTCAATTTCGGACTTCTCCCGATTTTAAACTTTTCTTCTTCCCAAGTGCCTAGGTATTATATATATATATATATATATATATATATATATATATATATATATATATATATATATATATATATATATAATTCTAGGGTTCTAAGAGCCCCATAAGACAGTGTATGCAGCTCTCCAAAACACGATGTTTAGAAGAAGATATTTGCGAAAATTTCTAAATGACCTATAAACATACACAAAACGCGACCTTGGACCAAAATGAGACATAGATTTTTGAAATCTAAGCCTTTGGATTAGTAAATATGTGTCTAAATGTTTCGCAAAATTGAGCCAAAGAATGCTAATTTAAGGATTTAAATACAAGAGGCTCCAGTGACACTCAGTGTTGTAGCCGTCTTAGTGGGCTTCTTTACCCATAAAATATGGCAACGCCTTCCTCTGACCCTTAAAACAAATAAACGTGTGCCATTAAGACTCGTTACCAGTGTTTTCATCAGTGTGGAAAGTTCTCACAAAATATCATAAATCAAAAAAAAAAAAAAAAAAATGGCCTCCGTCACAAAAAGATAAACTGAAAAGTTAAAAACAAGTTATCCTTGAATTCTTATCGCAGTTATTGAACATTTTTGTTAAAGGCACATGTTCTGAAGGTTCCTTACCTCCAGCTTATCTTTATACTGATGTGATGAGAATCCTTTCAAAAATCCGCAAACGAATGTACTAATGTGTTTTTAGTAGAACTGTTACTGATCTATTCGTTTACAACAAGTTACTCAATATTTGTACTGACTGTGATATCTTAGTCAAAATCGACCCCTTGTTAGGTGATAGATGGCAGTAACTACATGTGAGCCAATTTAAATGTCTGTTGTATCATTAGAATCCTTACGTTACACTGACAACTAAACGTCCCGAGGCCGGACCTATCGATTTTGATGAAACTTAGATATGTTGTAGAACACTAAAAAATAAGCGACACGTATTTTTCTTTATCGGCGGAAAAACGGTTTGAGGGGGTGAAATCGCCCTCCATAAATTTAATTTTTTTAATATCTCGAAAACGGTAAGAGATAGAGCAAAAGTTTAAATTGGCGATATTGCTCTTTTTTAAAGAGCTATCCATTGGTATGCAATTTGTTCAAATTGTTTCAACAGGGGTGGCTGGGGGTTACAATTTAGGGGTTAATTTTGCAAAAAGGGGGTGAAAATGGAAAATAGTTTAAGACATTTAGAATAACGTAGAAATGAAATTTTCGATTTCAAAATTCAGGTTGAGCAACATTGGAGAGGGGGTGAGTCACCGTCTTAAATTACATACTAGTCAACATACACTCATTTTTAATATTCACACACTGACAGTGGGTAATAATGTCACAATATGTGGTTCTGAAGTTGGACTGTCGTATGTAAGGTTTTCATAAGGTTTGTTTTTTAATGGATGTTATAGTTTTCGTTATCGAAAGTTATCGATACCGAAAATAACGATATTTTGAAAATGAATGGAAACCTAATAAAAACCTTACATACGATAGTCCAACTTCAGAACCACTTATTGTGACCTTATTACCCACTGTCAGTGTGTTAATATTAAAAATGAGTGTATGTTAACTAATATGTAATTTAAGAGGGTGACTCACCCCCTCTCTGGTGTTGCTCAAGCTGAATTTTGAAATCGAAAATTTCATTTCTACGTTATTCTAAATGTCTTAAACTATTTTCCATGAAGAAAAACTTCTTAAACTACCCAAGTAGTATGACTATTCGATACAGTCACCCCCTAGTTAACTACCCCTAGACTTAATATTAGGACATTGAGCAAAAACAGGTCAATTAGATTTTTTGACGTAGATTTCAAATCTGTAAACAAAATTTTTATGTTGTTTAATTTTCACCCTCTTTTTGCAAAATTAACCCCTAAATTTTAAACCCCAGCCACCCCTGTTGACACAATTTGAACAAATTGCATACCAATAGATAGCTCTTTAAAAAAGAGCAATGTCGCCAATTTAAACTTTTGCTCTATCTCTTACCGTTTTCGAGATATTTAAAAAATTAAATTTTTACCCCAATTTTTGGAGGGCGATTTCACCCCTTCAAACCGTTTTTCCACCGATAAAGAAAAATACGTGTCGCTTAGTTTTTAGTGTTCTACAACATATCTAAGTTTCATCAAAATCGATAGGTCCGGCCTCGGGACGTTTACTTGTGAGTAATATAGGCTAGGTGACTTCGTAGAAAAACCAGTGGAGTAGACAAGCAAGCACTGCCACTAAAAAGCATGGAAAAGCATCTGAAACAATTTAGATGGCGGTGATATTGCTAAAATTCTTACTTTACTCTGACAAGCATAGGCTAGGTGACATACTATAGCTTATTAGTAAAAAAATATCAAAAAATATCTGACAATGTTGAGGCAAACTAGCTTTGTGTTTTCGAGTTGTACCAGGATAAATGTTCTGTAAAAGCATGGAACTCTAGACACACGGTTTTATAGTCGTTTTAATGGCTTTATACAGCCATAGGAAATCACAAACCTTTCCTGTCATTTTAAGTAAAAGCACGTGTGCTGTGCGTGATAAAATCTTATAACCAGTGTTTCCGGCTGGAAAGGTCTTGCAAAATATCAAAAATTAAAAAAAAAAAAAACACGCTCATTAGATCCTCGCCCTACCTCCTGAACACTGACTTGGCTCGTTAAGTTTGGACAAAGATAAATTAGGGGTAAGGAACTTTAAGAAGCATGTGCCCACTGTTCAATAACTGCGATAAGAATTCAAGGATAACTTGTACTTAACTCTTCAGTTTATCTTTTTGTGACGGAAGTTATCATTTTTGATTTATGATATTTTGTGAGACCTTTCCATACTGATGAAAACACTGGCAATCAGCTTTAATCGCACACGCTTGCTTTTTTTAAGGGTGAGAGGAAAACGTCGCCATATTTTATGGCTAAACAAGCCCTCTAAGGCGGCTGCAATACCGAATGTCATTAGAGCCCCTTGTATTTAAAGCCTTAAATTAGCCTTACTTGGTCCAATTTTGCGAAATATTTTTAGGCATATATTTACTAATTCGAAGGCGTAGATTTCAAAAATCTATGTCTCATTGTGATCCAAGGTAACGTTTTGTGTGTTTTTATAGGTCATTTGGAAATTTTTGTAAATATCTTCTTCTAAATACCATGTTTTGGAGAGCTGCATCACTGGCTTATGGAGCTCTTAGAACTCTACATGCATATATATATATATATATATATATATATATATATATATATATATATATATATATATATATATATATATATATATAATACTTATGTACTTAGGGGAAGGGAAAGTGGAAAATCGGGAGAAGTCCAAAATTGAACATTTTGGTACAACTCGAAGATGCAAAACAACTTTGACCTAATATTGCAGCTGTGGGATACATGTGCAAGAGCGAACCCTACTATGGCATCTCCGACCCAGGTTGGACCTTAGGCAGATTCACCTATCTTATCCGGAGGCGTCCTTTTAATCACATAAAATATAACAGATTTGTAACGTAACAAAGCAATCCGTATGTCTGGGAAAAATCTGAAAGCTGAAATTTAGAACATGGCAAAAGGGTTTGACCATACTGAGGACCGAAATAATTTACCACAACAAATCTAGCTGGCCTCCGGTGGCAAGCTATTTTTTCCCTTCATTATCTATTATTGTTGCATTCTGCCATCTGGTTTGTATGGTTACCAAACGTCGGCTACGACTAACAATAAGAAACAGGAAAAGCAACTTCTTGTTGTGCAAAAGTTTGTGGAAAGAAGCATGTTGTACATGTCCAAAAAAAAACTCAGATATCAAATATAAACATTAGAAGTAAAACAAAATTGAAAGATATTATTTTAGTATCAAAGCAATATAAGTGGAAATGGGTTTGGATACGTTTAATGGCTAAATAATGATCGCTGGGCAAAAATAATTCCAGAGTGGGCATCATTAAATCACAAGCGTAGCAGAAGTAGGCAAGTTATAAGGAGAGATGAATTCATTAAACATTTAAGTTATGTCTGGAATAGAGTTTGTTGTAACAGAAAATATTGGAAATACTTGAAAGGGGCCTACACTTAGCAGTGAGTACAGCTTCAAAGATCGCAATAAACTGCTGAGTACAAAATTATTATTCTATTTGGAATATTTTATTAACACCTTATAAAGTTTCAATGTATTATGCACGGGAGATTTTAGGATTTTTATCTTGGGTAGGCCCGAATTTTTCTGTACTGTAAACATATGTATAACTTATATTTTTTTTGAAGCTGGAGATTTTTTATTGAATAATTTTAAACTGAACAAAACATAGTTTTTTTTTAACATTTATAAGCGAATTCAGGTAATCACATACCACTTAAGAAAGCCTGTATGTAACCAGAGACGGATTAACACACTTCTTGCCATTACAAGATATATAGCACACAAAAATTATAACACAAATAAAACAAGTGGTCCGAAAACATTTCATATTACAGGACCTAAAAATAATATTACAGATACTGGTTGAAAAAATTCCGGGCTGCAAGAATTATATTTAAAATAAAAGAATTGCTTTTAAACATTTCTCTAATGCTTAAAAAAGCGACAATATTTGTCTGAATTACATGGTCGGCCAAGTGGTCGGAAAACGACATTGCATACTACACGATTTAATATTATCGCAGATAATGGCGAAAATGATTCCAAGCTACTTATAAGAAATCTACTCAGAGTTAAAGAATTGTGTTTAGTAATAATTTTAATCAAAATAATTTAAATAATCATAAAATATTTTTAAGATTATAGCGTTTATGTCTGAAATTTCTTTTCACTTCAATCTGAGTAAATTAAAGTTTTCTGTATTTCTAAGAAACAAATATAGAAACAGAGTTTAGTACAGTAGATTGTAGTTTAATTTTATTATAACAATAAGACCCAGACTATTGAGTATTTATCCAGTTATGGATGATCTTAAACGCACCATTAAGAGCATATAAAGCTCTAGAATTCACATAAATGCTTGACTTAACGTCATTCTTTAATCCCTTTATTAATATTCTTGTTTTGTTTTATTTTTTCAAAATTTTTGGATGGGCTCGGGCCTACCCGACCTATCCGCTAAAATCGCCGCTGGAATTATGAGTGTAAATCTTTCTCTTTTCTTTTTAATTTTGTATTGTAAAGTTGAAGCAATAAATTATTATTATAGGTATCTATTATTATTATCTATTATATTAATGTTATAGTGATGTTCGAATATTCGAACAGTTTATTAGTATGTATAAATA
This sequence comes from Brachynemurus nebulosus, assembly GCA_035578155.1. Lineage (NCBI taxonomy): Eukaryota > Metazoa > Arthropoda > Insecta > Neuroptera > Myrmeleontidae > Brachynemurus > Brachynemurus nebulosus. The sequence goes on from JAPWDM010000004.1 coordinate 50,461,980, forward strand.
AGAAAAAAAAAATTCAAAAACATACAGTTGGCTTTCAGTTTCATCCCTTTATCCTTTTATTTACAATTTTCATGGTACTGAAAAATCAGATGCATATTTAACAGTACACTGACATCCTCAATGTGCGTTTGAATTATGTGAATTCAAATATCTTTTTTCATTTTAACACTATAAGGCCCGAGCATTTTCACAGTAAACTTCCCCGGAAGCCGACAATATTTTTAAACAAATTTTATGTAAACAAGTACATAAAATGATTTCACAGAACACTAAATGATTCAACATGTATGTGTTATGCAGGTTGCAGGTCAAAAGATGAGTACATAGTTATTATTATTTTGATAAAATACACATATGCATACAAGCATACAATACACACATACATACATATATGGATAAAAATATTATTGTAAATAAAAAATGAAGCCTAGATATTTTGATGATAAAACATATTATGTATATTTATATGTACAAAAAATGAAAAGTGTCCAGTACATAGTAGTAAATTATTTCTATTAGAATAATATAAAATCTTTTTTATCTATATATGTATAAAAATCTCATGTCACAATGTGTCGCTAGGATAGACTCCGAAACTACTGAACCAATTTTGATCAAATTTGGTAACTATCTATAATTTACAAGGAGATTGCACAGCCTTGGGGGTGGCGATTTGGCTGAAATTTTTTTTGGTGATAGAGTACACTTAATATGTTAATATATTAAAATAATAGCGCGCACTATTTAGAAAAACTTGTAAAAAAAATAGTAGAATAGCTGAGCGGGTTCTGGGCCACCGCAAAACGGAGTAACTTGAACCCTTTTGACGATGTTTGAAAGCGTGTGACTTACGGTCCTATTGCACCCATTCTACGGTACTACACATTCCGAACTGATGAGTCATCAAACTGTATCGATGTGCAAACCTTGACCTTTGACCCGGCACGTACCGAGTACATGTATTTAAAATTTGTTGTTGACATTTGACCCCAACACTCGCTCATACTGTTGGCCTTGAAATTCCAAACACATGAGTCATCACCAGCAACCAAATTAATTTATGTTAACCCATTATGCGTCATCACAATTTATTTATAACAATTTCATTTTGTGTTAACCCATTACCATCCAAACCTAACGCATGCGCAGACTGAATTTAAGTACACGACGCATGCGCAGACTGAATTTTAGGTTACAATTTGATAGATGGGGTACACTACCGCATCAAAAATGTGGGGTTACCCTATCTCGGGGGGTGGCCCCAAACTTTTGACGCCGTACTGTACTTAAATTTTTGGTACACTACCGTGTCAAAAGTGTGGCCCCCCCTGACCAAAAAGGTATCCGATCACTTTTTGAAGCGCACTGTACTTATTTTTTGTGTGTACATGCAAGCCTTAACCTTTAATCTCACTTAATTGAGTCATCTTAAACGAAAGGTACACTATCACGTCAAAAATGTGGGATTACCCTAATCCAAGGGGTGGCCCCAAACTTTTGACGCCGTACTGTACTTAAATTTTTGGTACACTACCGTGTCAAAAGTGCGGGCCCCCCTGGCCAAAAAGGTGTCCGATCACTTTTTGAAGCGTACTGTACGTACAAACCTTGGTCCCAACACGCGCTTGCCTTAATTGCGTCATCTGAAACGAAAGGTACACTATCACGTCAAAAATGTGGGATTACCCTAATCCAAGGGGTGGCCCCAAACTTTTGGCACCGTACTGTACTTAAATTTTTGGTACACTACCGTGTCAAAAGTACGGGCCCCCCTGAGCAAAAAGGTATCCGATCACTTTTTGAAGCGTACTGTACGTGCAAACCTTAACTCCAACACGCGCTTACCTTAATTGCATCATTTTAAACGAAATATCACGTTAAAAAATGTGGGGAATACCCTAACCCAAGGGGTGGCCGCTAAATTTTGTGGGGGGGCACTGTACCAAGCGCTAGCTGCAATCATGACTCCAGATTCCAGACTCCAGATTTCTGACCGGTTGTATATTAAGAATATGTTATGTATACACTCTGTATATCCTTATTTAATTTTAATTTTATAAATACATACTAGTAAATGATTGTAGTCTTTATGTAAACAAAATCTAACTAAAATAATTTATCACTTTTATCAGCATTGGAAAAATATTTGCTTAATTAGCAAAAAAGTAATATGTTTGCAAATAAATTCGTATATATTACTGTACAATAAATACCTGGATTATTTCTTAATATGTATACTATAATTTAACTATGTTGTTTAATATAAAAATTATAACAGCATTAAGATTTGCTAAATTTTTTATAAATTAGTAGTTTTGGGGTAAAAAAATTTATAGAATATCATCTTAGAACTTACATCACACATACATAATATAATTATTATATACAAATGCATGTATACATAGGTGCAGGTATAAATGAGTGTATTCTTATACAGGGTGTATCATGAAATATGCTTTTCAATTAGAATAAAAAAATTTCATAAGTTTTTTGTTAATACTCTTATAGGTTAACGAAAGAAACTTTTTGCTGTAAAAATAGGGGAATTCAGGGTAATAGTTAAATAAAACGCACATATTTTTTTTTTCTAAATTTTATTTATAGAATATGTATACAAAAAATTAAATTGCTTAAATCTATATATTACTTAAAATCTATTTATTTTCCATATAAAAATTTTTTAAAAGAATACAATTTTCTAATGAACAAATTTTATCTGAATGGATCATACAGCGTCTTGAATAATATTCATCTCGCAGATTGGAAATCTTCGGTACATCAAATATTTCTTCCAAATTCAAAATCCACGGCTGGTTTTCGGTGTAATCAAACAAATTTGAAATCCATTTCTTCTTTTTACAGCCCTTGACGTATATGACATCAAACTTCTTTAATATAGGTTTCAATATGGTATGAAGTTTTTTGTACGGAATAAATCCATACGACCAAGGTATCCCATGCCAATTTCGGCAAAGCCAACGTGCTGCAACCCGTTCATATTTCTTCGGCAACTCGTTGAAATCAAACGGTGCATCGAATATAAGATGTAATATTTCATCCGAATTTTCCGCAACGATACCAACTTCTCTAAAATAAAATTCGTTGTTAGCTCCTTGATAGCCTTGTATATCAAGAAACGCCATTTTTTATCACCGCCGTAGAACTGAATTTACTCACACAATCCACAACTTTATATAAAATAATTAAAATTGGTGAGGATAGTTAGTTAATTTGTGGGATGTATTCGAAAATGGATACTAATAGCTATTGCTAGTTGACCATCAAATTACCAACTGTTAATAATATTTAGCACATTACTGGGTACCATGTTCTTTTCACTTTAAGACCTAATGATTTAAGGAATGCTAAATTTTCGGGTGAAATGTGTTGTCGCTTAAAAGTTTTACGTTTAATGATCTTAGATTTCGAAAGTCCTTTGTTAGGTTGTCTAGTGGTGGACTGCTCTGAATTGTAAATTATCATGGTTCGAAATGTAATTGTTTTACCACGAAATTGTTTTCTCAGCGAAAGAGATGTTAACTCTTTGACAACCACAGGTAAATTGATAATATTTTGTGTAAGTTTAACTATTTTATACCCTTTAACCATGATAATGTGTATGAGCCCTTTAACCATGATAAGGTGTATGAGCTCTTTAACCATGATAAGGTGTCTGAGCTCTTTAACCATGATAAGGTGTATGAGCTCTTTAAGGTTGATAAGGTGTATGAGTCACTCCGGGAGCAAAATGAGTCACTCCGGGAGCAAAATGAATCACTCCGGGAGCACAATGAGTCACTCCGGGAGCAAAATGAATCGCTCCGGGGGCAAAATGAGTCACTCCGGGAGCAAAATGAGTAACTCCGGGAGCAAAATGAGTCACTCCGGGAGCACAATGAGTCACTCCGGGAGCAAAATGAGTCACTCCAGGAGCAAAACGAGTCGCTCCGGGAGCAAAATGAGTCACTCCGGGAGCAAAATGAGTCACTCCGGGAGCAAAATGAGTCACTCCGGGAGCAAAATTAGTCACTCCGGGAGCAAAATGAGTCACTCCGGGAGCAAAATGAATCACTCCGGGAGCTAAACGAGTCACTCCGGGAGCAAAATGAGTCGCTCCGGGAGCAAAATGAGTCACTCCGGGAGCAAAATGAATCACTCCGGGAGCAAAATGAGTCACTCCGGGAGCAAAATGAATCGCTCCGGGGGCAAAATGAGTCACTCCGGGAGCAAAATGAGTCACTCCGGGAGCAAAATGAGTCACTCCGGGAGCAAAATGAGTCGCTCCGGGAGCAAAATGAGTAACTCCGGGAGCAAAATGAGTCACTCCGGGAGCAAAATGAGTCACTCCGGGAGCAAAATGAGTCACTCCGGGAGCAAAATGAGTCACTCCGGGAGCAAAATGAATCACTCCGGGAGCAAAATGAGTCACTCCGGTAGCAAAATGAGTCACTCCGGGAGCAAAATGAGTCACTCCGGGGGCAAAATGAGTCACTCCGGGAGCAAAACGAGTCGCTCCGGGAGCAAAATGAGTCGCTCCGGGAGCAAAATGAGTCCCTCCGGGAGCAAAATGAGTCACTCCGGGAGCAAAATGAGTCACTCCGGGAGCAAAATGAGTCACTCCGGGAGCAAAATGAGTCACTCCGGGAGCAAAACGAGTCGCTCCGGGAGCAAAATGAGTCACTCGTTGGAGTCAAATGAGCTAAGTATATATAAGTAGAGAATCAATAAATCTTTGAACAGTTATTCATTTACTAGCGAACGCTTCAGACCTCCCGCTGAACGATGTATAATTGTGATTTTTGTGGTAAAGCGTTTACGCGAAAGTCTAATCTTTCTAGACACTTAAATGCTCAACATAATTCGTTAAGCAATATTAATGATGGTAGGGTAGACCGGGGTCATTTGGGCAATGAAATTTGTACGAGGTAATTTGAGCAACGATAAATATAAATATAAAAACTTAAATATATATTATAAATAAAAATTGTATACGGTAGACCGGGGTTATTTGGGCAATGAAATTTGTACGAGGTAATTTGAGCAACAATAAATATAAACCGCCTGCGGGACGGCGCTGACCGTGAGGCATATAGTTGAGGAATGTGTAACCTTTGAGCCATTGCGCCAGAGGTTGCAGCTCCCGAATAATGTAGCCGAAGCTTTAGCTTATGATGCAGTTTCTGAAAGAAAGATGCTTGAATTTCTCAGAAATTCGAACCTTCTTCAGAGACTGTAGGGGCTTTACATCTCAGATTTTACAAGTCGTCTCGTTTTATCTCCCCCGACAGTGAATTTTATTTTCAGCAATTTTTAATCTTTTGTGTTAAAGAAGCTTTTGTGATCGTCTTAATTTATTTATTTATTGCCAATACCCTGTTCCAGCTGGTCTGGCAGGGTACTTTTAGTCTTGTTTTTATGCCACTAAGGGCCTTTACACCCTTAGTGGTACTTTGTTATTTATACGTGTTTTTTGTTTTTGTTATTGTTTTTTAACGATGTACCACCGAGGGCTCTTTACACCCGAGGTGGTACATCATTTGTTTCCTTTTATCTGTGATATTTTGTTATGCCGCTGTAGGCCTGTTGTTATGGCTCTACGGCGGTATTGTTTTAACTCCTTATTGCGTCACTGGTCGGCCTATGGCCTCCCAGTGACGTAATAAGTATTATCTGTGATAACATTGTGATACTTTTCTAGTCTCTGTGTGTGTTTCTAGTCGGTTTTCTCCACTCCGGGGCCCTTTGCACCTCGGAGGGAGTTCCAGCGATGGCTTCCAGGCCTTGGTGACCGGACGCTCTGTCTAGTACTTATCGTACCGTCACCAAGGACTGTCCACTCTTTTAAAGCCCTGGGATGGCAGGGCCCATCGATGGATTTTATATGTGTATGTTTGTCCGTTGTCTAGTGCATTTATGTGTCCCTGTCTTTACGTGTTGTTTTTATTTTATCGTGTCTGGCGGCGCATGCCCCTAGTTGGCGATGCCGCCGGGTGCTGCTGGCCGCGCCATCCACCGGCAGCAGTTCCCCAATTTTAATTAAAAAAAAAAAAAATAAAAATAAAAAAAAAAAATAAATATAAATATAAAAACTTAAATATATATTATAAATAAAAATTGAATAATAAAATTTTTTAATTATGTAGATATTATTTTCAAAATAAAAATTATAAAATTAAAAATAATGTTTTATTATATATTATTTACCCTTTATTCACTAACAAATATATTAAGAAATATAAAGTATTATTTTTATATTATTATACAACATTTAAAACTTCTGAATATAAAGAATATATTGGATGGATAATTAATAGGATAAATTGGATGTGGAAAGTATATTTAGAGGTAAATATAAAATAAAAAAAAAAGCTTTTAAGTACAGTAATAAAAAATATTTATTAATAAATGAAATTAGAATTATATATTATTATTACTGGTATTACTTATAAAACTATATATTTTTACAAATATCGTATCCACAATCAGACAACGATCATACCATGTTGAAAACACCGGTTCTCGTTCGATCACCGAAGTTAAGCAACATCGGGCATGGTAAGTACTTTCATGGGTGACCAGTTATGGAACGCCATGTGTTGTTGTCAATAGTTTTCCTTTTTTTATCATCTATAAATAATAGATAAAATTAGCTAACAGGTTAAATTGGTAACACTTATTGTTAAAAACATTAATCTACATAAAATAAAAGTTAATAGGTTAAATTGGTAACACTTATTGTTAAAAACATTAATCTACATAAAATAAAAGTTAATAGGTTAAATTAGTATTAGCCATTGTTAAATAATAATAATATATAATTATTATTAAATATTTAGTTATTTAAAAAGCCCTTAAAAGTATTTCTAATAATACTTTTAAGGGCTTTATCATATAATAATAATAGATATAATTATTTAATAGGTTAAATTAGTATTAGCCATTGTTAAATAATAATAATATATAATTATTATTAAATATTTAGTTATTTAAAAAGCCCTTAAAAGTATTTCTAATAATACTTTTAAGGGCTTTATCATATAATAATAATAGATATAATTATTTAATAGGTTAAATTAGTATTAGCCATTGTTAAATAATAATAATATATAATTATTATTAAATATTTAGTTATTTAAAAAGCCCTTAAAAGTATTTCTAATAATACTTTTAAGGGCTTTATCATATAATAATAATAGATATAATTATTTAATAGGTTAAATTAGTATTAGCCATTGTTAAATAATAATAATATATAATTATTATTAAATATTTAGTTATTTAAAAAGCCCTTAAAAGTATTTCTAATAATACTTTTAAAGGCTTTATCATATAATAATAATAGATATAATTATTTAATAGGTTAAATTAGTATTAGCCATTGTTAAATAATAATAATATATAATTATTATTAAATATTTAGTTATTTAAAAAGCCCTTAAAAGTATTTCTAATAATACTTTTAAGGGCTTTATCATATAATAATAATAGATATAATTTTTTTTTTTTTTTTTTTTTTTGATTAAAATTGGGACACTGCTGCCGGTGGATGGCGCGGTCAGCAGTGTCCGGCGGCATCGCCACCGAAGGGCATGCGCCGCCAAACACGATATAAATAAAAACAACACATAAAGACAGGAACACATAAATGCACTAGACAACGGACAAACATACACATAATAAAATCCATCGATGGGCCCTGCCATCCCAGGGCTTAAAAAGAGCGGACAGTCCTTGGTGACGGTACGATAAGTACTAGACAGAGCGTCCGGTCACCAAGGCCTGGAAGCCATCGCTGGAACTCCCTCCGAGGTATAAAGGGCCCCGGAGTGGAGAGAACCGGCTAGAAATACACAGAAAACGACTAGACAAAATATCACAGGTAAATATCACAGAGAAACTTATTGCGTCACTGGGAGGCCACAGGCCGACACGAAAGGAACGGTCAGTCAGAAAACTTTTTACGAACTGAGGGAGGTTACCTCTTAAACCCCAGTCGTGCAGCTTCTTGAGAATGCCATACCTCCAGGTCATATCATAAGCTTTCTCCAAATCGAAGAACACAGCCACAAGGTGTTTTCGTTGGAGAAAGGCGTCTTGAATGGCATTCTCGAGGCGAACAAGATGGTCCGTGGTCGAATGGTATCGGCGGAACCCACATTGATGTTTAGGAATGAGATTGTGGGATTCCAGCCACCAGACGAGACGGTTGTTCACCATTTTTTCCAATACCTTGCTGAAACAGCAAGTCAAGGATATTGGACGGTAGCTAGATAGTTGCGATGAATCTTTACCCTCTTTCAGCAGCGGAATGATGGTAGCTTCCCGCCACTGCGGAGGGTAAACGCCTTGCCTAAAAATTTCGTTATACAGATCCAGTAACCTACACTTACCAGGATAAGGCAGGTTCCGGATCATGGCGTAGGGGATCTCATCGGGTCCAGGGGAGGTGTCCCCAGATCCCCGAAGCGCCTCCAGTAATTCTTGCATAGAAAACGGTTGGTTATACTGGAGGGATTCATCTGAGAAAAAATCAAGATCGTTTTGTTCGTGTTCGATCTTGATCCGCAGGAAGTCCGGGTCATAATTCTGGGAGCCACTGACGCGCTCAAAGTGCTTAGCTAAGCAATTAGCTATTTCCGCGCGTTCAGTGATGTTCCGACCGTCGACGACGAGAAGGGAGGGCATAGGTGAACGGGAGGATTTCCCAGTAATGGCCCTCACTCTTCTCCATACCTCTGAGGTGGTGGCGGAGGTATTAATGGCCGAAACATATTGCTCCCATGATAGCCTCTTCTGTTCTTTAATTGTGCGTTTACAGCGTGCTTGCGCACGCTTGTAGGCTATCACATTTTCCTGCGTGGGGCGACGTCTGAGTTCGTTGTACGCCCGCTTTTTCTCTGCAACTGCTACACTCACGACTTCATTCCACCATGGTACTTGATGTTTGGGTGGAATGTTGGACGACTTCGGTATACTCGTATCTGCTGCTTCATTGACACTGGAGGACATTTTCTCCACATCATCTTCTACGTCTCCAGTCAGCTCGGGTGTACGGAATGAATTAGCGTACATTTCCCAATTGGCTTGACGGAGACGCCATCTCGGCGAAGACGAATGTGGAGTCATCGGCATGGTACTATTTAAAATAATAGGTATATGGTCGCTACCGTATGAGTCTGACGCCAGCGTCCATTCATAACGGTGCGCCATAACCGGTGAGCAAAGTGACAAGTCGATAGCCGACAACTCACCGGTCCTTGCATTAATAAAAGTACCTTCACCGGAATTCAACAAGACCGTTTCAGACTCATCTAGAAAACGTTCGATGAGTCTTCCACGGGCGTCTCTTGTCCTACAGCCCCACATAGGGCTGTGAGCATTAAAATCTCCTAGTAACAAGTATGGACGTGGTAACTGTAATGTAAGCTCGGTCAAATCTTCGACGTTCCAGTCGAATTCTGGTAGGTAGACCGAGCATACTGTAAACTGGGGCGGTTTTAAGAATTGTATTGCAATAGCTTGTAGGGGGGTGTTTAACGGATGGTCCCGGAATGGGACGCCATCTTTTATTATGATGGCAACACCCCCCCTCGCCCTGATGTCTGGCTGTACGTCGTGCCGGCGGACTTGATGATATTTGGTGTTAAATTGTTCCGCCGGCTTCAAATGTGTCTCTTGTAAGCACACGCACATAGGCGTGTGCTCAGCCAGAAGCATCTGCAATTCACAGTAATGGTGCTTAACACCATTACAGTTCCACTGTACGATAGCCATTCTTGTTACTAATCGGGTTGCTCCCTAGGAAGTGTGGCTACTTCCTAGGTTTCCCCTTGGGCCAGCCTTTTTTTCTTTTAATTACTTTCACCTCGGCATCAGAGTTATCGGACTCTGTAGCCGAGGTGTTGGTATAAGCGTCGGACGTCGGGCGCTTAGTACCCGTACGTACCGACGCGTTTGTACTTTCCGAGTCGCTCATCGGTGTTTGGATAGAGCGACTCGGGAGGGGGGTGACCGGGCGTTCGGGTGTGCCCGGTCGAGACGGTGCCGTTGGCCGTTGTGGCAGTGGCACCGTCGATTGTGGAGGCAGCATGGTTTCTGCCTCCGAGGTGGTTGTGGAGGGTCCCTTTTCAGGGGACCTCGGTTTTGCCACCTCTTTCTCCCCCTCACTGCGACGTCTTCGAGGCGGTGATTTCTTGGGTGACGATTTCTTCTGTGTGGAAGACGTCACAGTTCTGACAATAGGTCCCTGAGGGGTGGTTGTTAACACCCTCTTGGCTTCAGGGGCCTTGGCTGGCACAGCAGCGGCTACTGTGGGTGTAGTTACAACAGGTACACCCACTGAGCGTAATAAGCTCTCTTGCAATTTTTGCATTGTGTCTTGCATTATTTTCATGGATTCTCTTAGTTCGTGCATTTCATTTTTGGTAGCCGCTGAAGGGGCGGGGGCTGCAACAGCGCGTGCGTAACCATCCAGAGCGGAACGACGAGGCAGGTTACCCAAAAGCTTACGACGTGCCTCTGGGTAAGTAAGTCGCTCCATAGCTCTCAGCTCCTGGATGGCTGATTCTTCTTTAAACTTGGGGCAATTCCTTGACTTGGCGGAATGATTGCCCCCACAGTTCACACATTTTATCGGTTCGCCACACGGTCGTCCTTCGTGCAGTGGCTTACCGCACACGCAGATCTGCTGCTCAACGTTACAACGTTGCGAAACGTGTCCGTACTTTTGACACCTGTAGCAGCGCATTGGCGCTGGGATGTACGGACGAACGTCCACTTTGTTGAACAGGCCAATTATCACTTGTTTCGGAAGACTTGTCTTATTAAAAGTTAACAAAATTAAGGGGGACTCCGGGTGTTTGTTCCCCCTATTGTATTTAAGTCTTCTGGCCTCTATAACCCCCTGGGGAGACATCTCCGACACTATCTCTTCAAGTGAGCAATACGCGAGTGACGGGTGCATTATGACACCTCTGGAGTAATTTAATACACCATGTGGTGTCACTTCAACCGCGTATTGCCCTAGATTCTTCATCATTAAGATCTTTTCTGACTGTGTCTTTGAGAATGCCTCCACGAGCAACCCTTTGCCCGATAGTTTGGCATCCTTGACATGGCCAATTTTATTTTTCACTAACCTGGCCAACAGGAAGGGACTGACTTTGCTAAAGTCGCCCTCCGTTGGTTTCAAAACAATAAATTTCATAAACTCTTCTTGCATTCTTGGGGCGTCCAGAGGAATCAGACGCCCACGATTTTTCCCCTTTTGTTTTTTGGAGGGAGGAGGGTTACCCCCCGTGGCTTTCTCAGTAACCGCGCCACCGGATTGCGGTGGGGTTACACTGGATGTAGTAGCAGGTTGGTTGGACGCTTCCGTGCTACTACTGCTCACACCGGGTGTTGTTGGTGGAGCCGGGTTCGCGTCCGGTTTGGAGGGCCCGGACTCGCCCTTTGAAATTAAGTTTGAATCTTCCATAAACTGTAGTACGAAAAATCCCCCACCCCGCTCCCCACCCTCCACGGAGCCTCATAAGGGACGTGGGACTCCCACGCCAGGGATACGGGAATGAGGGGCCCTAGGGACGAAGCCCATTGCCCCAGTGACACGCACGACCCCGGGGCGCTCGAATTTACTGCGGCCGGTGCATAACCGCAGCCACGGTCTATGCCTGAAGCCAGGGCCGAAGTGACGTGTTGTTCCGCCGTACTCGCAAGTAACGGCTTCCCTCCGTCACCAGGATCCCCTTTTCCAGGCAACGCCGCTAAGCCACACACGAGCTAGTGTGGGTCCCGAAGATGACTTGAAGTTGGGACAACATTGAAAAAACGAAAACAAAACAAAACCAAAAACAAAAAAAGGAAACAAAAGATAAAAGAAAACCTGAAACAAAAAGAAATCAAAGTAACGAAAACAAAAAACAATAAAAACGAAAAGAAATAAAAAACAAGGTTAAAAAATGAACGATCGAGGATTTCTCCTCTAGATCCGGCATCTTTTGTGAAAACGGTGGTACCTCGAGAAGGAACGGTGCCGATCTTGGGTAGTCAGAGGCTAATGGAATCCGAAGATTACTGTATTGCGCATAAACTACCCCTGGAACCCTTAGCCTCCTTGACACAAATGGGGGATAAATATCCCTCACGGGTGCCAAGGGCAGCTGCTATAGGTGTCCTCACCACCAATAGATATAATTATTTAATAGGTTAAATTAGTATTAGCCATTGTTAAATAATAATAATATATAATTATTATTAAATATTTAGTTATTTAAAAAGCCCTTAAAAGTATTTCTAATAATACTTTTGGGGGCTTTATCATATAATAATAATAGATATAATTATTTAATAGGTTAAATTAGTATTAGCCATTGTTAAATAATAATAATATATAATTATTATTAAATATTTAGTTATTTAAAAAGCCCTTAAAAGTATTTCTAATAATACTTTTAAGGGCTTTATCATATAATAATAATAGATATAATTATTTAATAGGTTAAATTAGTATTAGCCATTGTTAAATAATAATAATATATAATTATTATTAAATATTTAGTTATTTAAAAAGCCCTTAAAAGTATTTCTAATAATACTTTTAAGGGCTTTATCATATAATAATAATAGATATAATTATTTAATAGGTTAAATTAGTATTAGCCATTGTTAAATAATAATAATATATAATTATTATTAAATATTTAGTTATTTAAAAAGCCCTTAAAAGTATTTCTAATAATACTTTTAAGGGCTTTATCATATAATAATAATAGATATAATTATTTAATAGGTTAAATTAGTATTAGCCATTGTTAAATAATAATAATATATAATTATTATTAAATATTTAGTTATTTAAAAAGCCCTTAAAAGTATTTCTAATAATACTTTTAAGGGCTTTATCATATAATAATAATAGATATAATTATTTAATAGGTTAAATTAGTATTAGCCATTGTTAAATAATAATAATATATAATTATTATTAAATATTTAGTTATTTAAAAAGCCCTTAAAAGTATTTCTAATAATACTTTTAAGGGCTTTATCATATAATAATAATAGATATAATTATTTAATAGGTTAAATTAGTATTAGCCATTGTTAAATAATAATAATATATAATTATTATTAAATATTTAGTTATTTAAAAAGCCCTTAAAAGTATTTCTAATAATACTTTTAAGGGCTTTATCATATAATAATAATAGATATAATTATTTAATAGGTTAAATTAGTATTAGCCATTGTTAAATAATAATAATATATAATTATTATTAAATATTTAGTTATTTAAAAAGCCCTTAAAAGTATTTCTAATAATACTTTTAAGGGCTTTATCATATAATAATAATAGATATAATTATTTAATAGGTTAAATTAGTATTAGCCATTGTTAAATAATAATAATATATAATTATTATTAAATATTTAGTTATTTAAAAAGCCCTTAAAAGTATTTCTAATAATACTTTTAAGGGCTTTATCATATAATAATAATAGATATAATTATTTAATAGGTTAAATTAGTATTAGCCATTGTTAAATAATAATAATATATAATTATTATTAAATATTTAGTTATTTAAAAAGCCCTTAAAAGTATTTCTAATAATACTTTTAAGGGCTTTATCATATAATAATAATAGATATAATTATTTAATAGGTTAAATTAGTATTAGCCATTGTTAAATAATAATAATATATAATTATTATTAAATATTTAGTTATTTAAAAAGCCCTTAAAAGTATTTCTAATAATACTTTTAAGGGCTTTATCATATA